>JANHGC010003141.1:224141-238791 GCA_027560395.1 Boaedon fuliginosus | reverse complement strand
ATCTTTAATTCTGGGTGGGGAGAGATTGACCCCCTCAGAATGGGTACGCAACTTGGGAGTTCTCCTGGGTCCACAGCTGAAATTGGAACACCATTTGGCAGCTGTGGCCAGGTGAACCTTTGCGCAGGTACGCCTGGTATACCAGTTGCGCCCATTCCTGGATCAGGAGGCTCTCCTCACAATCACTCACACCCTTATCACTTTGCAATTAGATTACTGCAACATGGTCTACTTGGGGCTACCCTTGAAAAACATTCAGAAGCTTCAGCTAGTCCAGAATGCAGCCGCACAAGTAATATAACACCTCTCCTCCGCGAGTTACACTGACTTCCAGTAGTTTTCCGAGTGCAATTCAAGGTGTTGGTTATGACCTTTAAAGCCCTACATGGCTTAGGACCGAAGTACCTTCATGATCGTCACTTTCCACCACATGCCTCCCAGCGCCTTGTTAGATCCCACAGAGTTGGCCTCGTTCGGGTGCTGTCAGCTGAGCAATGCCATCTGGAGGGCCCAGGAGGGAAAGCCTTCTCTGTGGTGGCACCGAACCTCTGTAACCAGTTCCCCTTGGGGATCCAGACCTTCCCCAACCTACTAGTCTTCCACTGGGTCCTTAAGACCTGGCTGTGCCAGCAGGCCTGAGGCCACTAATTCCCCTTATATGGATATATGAATTGTATGACTGAGTGTATGCTATTAATGGTTTAATCATTGTTTTAATGATGTAATATTTGTTTTATTATTGTGATTTCATTGTGTTTTTATGGCTGTGAGCCGCTGAGTCCCACGGGAGTTGGGCAGCATATAAATTAAATAAATAATAATTATAAAGAAGCAACAAATTAAAATCAATATGCTCCCACATTCCTTAAATTTCCCTTCCTTTTAATACACAGATGTCAAACATATGATTATGATGTATGAATATTCAAATATTGGGACAGACTTAATGTTCTAAAAAACAACCAATTTTAATTCAATGATGACACAGGTGGAAATTTAGTTAACTGACTCTTCAACCCATTAAAATACTTCTATATAAAAGGCTTCAGAATTAAAGTTTTAAAATAAAGCAAACCTTAAACATGCAATGGCATCAATACAGTGAATACAACATGTATCGTTAGGCATTTTAAAATAAGAGTAACTTTTTGTCACAGGTGTTTAAGAAACTTCCATTTTTACTATCTCCTTCCCCAGTTATCATCTCTCTACATACAGCATATGATATTCTTTAAGTCACACTTTTCTTCATTTTTGATTTAAAAAAAACCCATTCTATTACCTTACATGAATGTGTTTACTGTTTTGAGCACAATACATGAAAGTAATTTTATAATGGACCTCACCATGTTAATTCTGACTTTTAGATTAATAACTAATAAACAAAGATTAATTTTTTGATACCTTTTATATTAGCTATTGGGTGGAAATAGGCAGTTTTCTCCATTTCAGTTCTTCAATTTTATATCCAAATGTAATACACTAAAATTTACATTCACATTGAATATAATCAGTTATGCTATTTATAATTTAAAGGTGTATTTCCTCTGACAAAGTTAGAGGAAATTTATACAATTTCTGTAAATATGCAAAAAAGGCCTTCTCTACAATCTTCTAAATATCTAGGAGATACAAGGAACACAAATACTTACTTTTCTCACAATTGGTTTTTGTCCTTCCATACAACCATACCAATTTGCTAGTTTATCCCAAGCTTCAGTAGGAACCAGTACATAATCCAATTCATCAATGAGGTGCTCTTTCAAAGTTTGAGTTTCTGAATCTAAAAAAGAAAAGGAGACATAGTATTATGGGCTATTTCATTCACTATATCAAGATAAATCTTGACACAATTTACATGTGCAGAGCAAACAAAACAAAACAAAAACGAGCAGAACATTTAATTCCCTTCAACAGCCAGGGTGAGGATAATATGAGGGAGCCTGCAGAAAAGCAAGGGCAGTAGTATAAGTGATGATTTCCTGGGCAAAAATGACAACTGCTGCTTAATTATATAAATTTCAATTCCAATTAAGGATAAATGAAGATTATTATATTATTTTAACCTATATAAGTAGTCCTCAACTTATAACCATTTGTTTAGTGATTGTTCAAAATTACAGCAGCACTGAAAAAGTGACTTATCAACAGTTTTCACACTGCAGCATTCCTATAATCACATGATCAAAATTCAGGCACTTGGCAACTGGCGTATATTTTTGGCAATTGACGTATATTTATGACAGCTGCACTGTCCCAGTGCCATGTGATCACCATCTGTAACCTTCCCAGCTGGCTTCCAACAAAGCAAAGTCAATGGGAGAAGCCAGATTCACTTAACAACTGCAGTGATTCTCTTAACAGCTGTGACAAAAGTTATAAAATGGGGCAAAACTCACTTGACCACTGCTTTGCTTATCAACTGAAATTTTGGGCTCAATTATGGCTGTAAGTCAAGGACTACTTGTATTGAATTGGTATGTTCTACTGCAAATGTGTCAAACTCGTGACGACATGTTATCATCTTGTGACATATCACAACTTTTTCCCCTTCGCTAAACTGGGGGTGGGCGTGGCCAGCACATGATGCATCTGGCGCACGGGCCACGAGTTTGACACCCCTGTTCTACTCGATTCATCATGTACTTTGGATATTTCTATTTCAGAACTGTATTTATAATTGGAGAATTCAGATTTATAAATACACTTCATGTCCTACTACAATAGAAACCCATCTTGAGGTAAAAAAAATACTACAAAAACAGAAAAAAGAAAAGTAGATATGAAGAGAGATTTGCCTTTTTTCAAGCAGGTATTATAAAAACTAAAACAGCTAATAAAGATTAGATTAGAAGAATAGAATAGAATAGAATAGAATAGAATAGAATAGAATAGAATAGAATAGAATAGAATAGAATAGAATAGAATAGAACAGAATTCTTTATTGGCCAAGTGTGATTGGACACACAAGAAATTTGTCTTCGGTGCATTCTACATTATTATTATTCATAAATGCAGGAACATTTTTCAAACACTTGGAGGCTGCGCTGGTACAATCTATTCATTTTAAAGTCATTCTCTCTCTCTCTAATGACATACATTGTGTGAGGGCAGGAGTGATCAACTTTATTGCTGCTTAGGTCAGAACACAGAGACTGACAGTAAATGCTTCTGGCTTTTTAGGTTAATGGGAACATAATAGACCTCAATAGATCAGCTTTCATCTGCAAGTCATCAGCGAAGGCCAAACTCAATAAAGAAGAATGTGGTAGAGTTCACACCCAACCAACAATGAGTGGCAGGACACATTCAAGGCCAGAAATGCTAAATCTATATTTATATAGGAATAAAAGATTGGCATGTAAAATCCTCAAAGCTTTACCGGAGATTTTATTCAGCTGGGTCCCTGCAAGGTCCACTGAGAAGCATTTTTAAAATAATACATAAAAATAAGAAGGTTGTGCAAATAAGATTATGAACTACATATACTATTGATGAAAACAGTTCATTTATAGAAGGTACCATTTTCATACTTATTATGTCTGTGCTAAATGGTAGAAGCATCACTTTTACTTGTACTGAAGGGAAACAACATTAAACACAACTACTGTTCATATTTTTGTAATATTTCTACAGTAATACTCTAAAAAACTGAGCTTGGATAAAAAAATATATATAACATATACACTTTATTACATTTAATAAAATCATAAATATTGTTTAGAAAGTGAGGTTTGACATGTGGTATCTAATTAGTGGAAACAACTGACCTAAAATTGCAGGTCGTAATTCAGTTTAAATTACTCTTCTAAAAAATATTTAGTATTGATAAATATGCCATAAGGACAATGTCACAATAAATATGAGATTATTTAAAATAATAACAAAGGAAACCTAAGTGATACAACAAAGCAATGTGGAATTTGAAGTATTTTTGGGAGAACAGCTGGTATTTTTACCCTTTTAATTTAAAAATTAAAGAGAGAAATTGAAGATTTCTTTAAAGAAGAAAAATTGACTGAACAAACATGCTGTTTAGAAGAAATCCATTCTTTAGAATGGATTAGATCCAATAATTGGAACAATTAGATCCAATAATTGGAAAATTTATCATATGGTTAATTTTGCAAAATAACGCAAAATGAGAAATCTTGTCTAGAAATCTATTGATTTTCCAACTATAAAAGCAAAGCCAAAGAAATTTCAGTCAAATAAAATATGAAACAAAATAGCTCATATGCCTAAAAAAGAAAAAGAAAAATTTCTCCTATCCAGTCCTGTCTGATTCTGATGTGTGTATAGTATGTGTGTGTGTGTGTGTGCGTGTGTGTGTTTGCATGCACGTGTGTGGGCACACACTCATTTGCTCATTAACATTTCTTAGCTGAGGGAACCTGCATTGTCCAAAGACACTTCTGTGGTCATATGGCCAGCATGACTATATGTTGAGTTTAATCTAAATGTTGAGTTTAGAGTAGAGCCTATTTCTCTACTTGCATCTGCATGCTTTTGAACTGCGCAGGAGCTGGGGCATGTAATGGGAACTCACCCCATTGCATAGCGCCTGGATCTTGAATCCAGGCTTTCAGTGGTCAAGTTCAGCATCATTAACTACTGAATCATTGCACCTTCATATATCTAAAAGAGGCATAAAATGTAATGTTAAAAGAAAATTATATTCTTCCTGTCTAATATAAAGTTATCTAACAATATATAACCTACTTGTCAACATTTTACTTACTTACTACTTGTCAACATTTTAGCTTCTTCCATTTTTCTTACTTAGAAAGATGCTCTGGAACCACTATCCTTACACTGGACAATTTATATAGACAAATAAAATTAGGTCAATTTTCCTCTTTTTTTACTCCCATCTTCCAAAACTCCCACCTTGACATAATGGGGAATAGATGATTGACTGATACTCTGTATGTTGAAGAGAGTCATGATCAATTCATGCAGAGTTCTTAAAAATGTCAGAGGACCAATTCAGTGATGATATTCAAACCAGTTCGCATAATTACAGGGCTGTGCTCCACCGGAAGGAATATCATCCCTGGCTCGGTTCACCACTCCAGAAGCCCCAGCTCAGCAAGGTGTGTTGTAAGGCTGTGCATGCACTCCGCGATCGTGCAGCCAATTAAAACTGACCAGCCGGCCACGTGCCGCAAAATCCACCCCCAATTGCCTCGCAGACGGCGTGCTGTAATTGGCTGTGCGATCGCAGAGTGCACATGCAGCCTCAAAACGCACCTTGCTGAGCCGGGGCTTCTGGAGCGGGCAGGGGAACCGAGCCAGGGATGATATTCCTTCCGGTGGAGCGCAACCCTGTAATTATGTGAACCGGTTTGAATATCATCCGTGGACCAATTGTGTATCCAAGCATGGGGTATCTAAGTTAACATCAGTAAATGAATAAGCAGAAGTATGATTACTACCAAAAGCCTTCTTTAAATCCTTTATTGGCCTGCCTATATTTTAGAAACCACCCTATTCTAAAATGAAATCTATATTTATACAGGTAGTCTTTGACTTATAACAGTTAATTTAGTGACCGTTCAAAGTTATAACGGCACTGAAAAAAGTGACTTTTGACTATTTTTCACAACTTTTGCAGAATCCTCATGGTCTTGTGACAAAATTCAGATACTGGTTATATTAATGACTGTTGCTGTGTTCTGGGGTCATGTGATCACTTTTTACGGTCTTCTGATGAGCAAAGTCAAAGGGGAAGCCGGATTCATTTAACAACCGGGTTACTAACTTATCAGCTGCAATGATTCACTTAACAACTGTGGCAAAAAATGTTTTAAATAGGGCAAAACCCACTTAACAAATGTCTTACTTAACAGAAATTTTGGTCTCAATTGTGGTCATAAGTCAAGGACTACCTGCTTAGGTGTGTGTGTATATATATATATACATACAACACATACATTACAAATACATATATGTGACTCTCTGTTTTTGTGTATATGTATGCATGTGTAAGTACATACCAGTTATTCATATTTATAAATATATTTGCCAATATTGTAACATTATGAAGGAAGTTTCTAGAAACCTCACAGGAACAATAGGCTCAGATGAAAATACTAGTCCTTGTTCATTTAGTAGCACAGAATTCAGGAGACTTGTTTGGTAAGTCACCTCAGATCTTTTACACTTTGAAATTAAGGGAAAACATTCTTCAACTGTAACATGGTTTTCTCAATATATATACTAATTTATTCAGAAACTTGACTTTCAAGAAGATAAACTAAAAACATGAACAACAGTTTATCTTCTTGAAAGTCAAGTTCCTGAATTAATTAGCATATATTAGTTTCTATTCTGTATCAGGAAAAACTGCTGTTGACCTCAGAATGTAGACTATTTTCATCTTGATTGTAAGAGACAGCTTTTGGCATTCTTCAGAACAGACAACCTGCTGTCCTGGGTTTAGCTGATATTTGAAGTTCAGATATAAAATTACATTATGAATGTATGTACCAAATTTAGTTCTGATAATTTCTAGGGTTCTTCCTGTCCTAAAACCTTTGTTGTGGTTTGTTTTTCCTTTGTTAAAATAATACAGTACCAAGATCATGGTTCTGAAAACTTTAACCTCTACTTCTTTTCCTCTTCCATGGGCAAGAACTGCCTCCTTTTATATATGAGCCTCCATTGGGCTGAATTTATATGAAATAGAATCATTACTTTCCACTGAATGATAAGGAATCCAGTGCTGTTTTTTGCTATATTTAATGTGGGAACATGAGCCGCATGAACAGCAAAGACTCACGTAGCGCTAAGCATGTGAGAAGTTTGGAGATGTTTCAAAGGTCAGTCCTTATAGCACAACAGGTTTGCTGCCATTTCACTGTGCTTTTGCAGATCTCTACATCTACACAGTGCAGCAGAGTAAGAATTAATTGTATGTGGTTGTGTGGAAAACAACCTTTAAAGCATCACTAATTTATTGAGGACAAATTCCTTCCTCCCCAAACAGCTCAAAGTCTTTCTTTAGAAATAAAATTTTCCATGGGTCAAATGTTCCTCGGTGGAACATTTGAGCGGGGGGGAGGAAGGGGGAGAAAAGAATAGAAGTGTTTCTTTTTATTCCCTTTCCCTTTAAAAGTATCCGTCCTGACAATAAAAAGATAGTATTGATCTTCACCTACCCACGTAGCCAATTCTTGAAGAAACTCTCACAAGTAAGAGATATAATAATATGTTTCCTTGTTGGTTGGTTGGTTGGTTGGTTGTTGTTTTTTCTTGGTTTGGTCATGTGGGAACGCCACATATGATCCCTTCTCTACCAAAAGAAACAAATGCCATTAAACAAAAACCCGAATCTATTATAAGTGAATTGAGGTGGGACACCTATACTGAACTTGGCCAATAGAAAAACGTCTTTAGTACTCCTGCTTTAACAACTTCAACACTAATGTTGGAGAGCTGAGCTGATTTATTTGCAGTTTAGTTGTTGCTTGTTTTATTAATTTTTGAGATGATAAGGATGGACCTGGAGTCTCGCTTCTTCTACAGCATCTAAGCTTCAGGGTCTTCTAAATCGATAGTTTTGTAGCTCAGTAGCCCAGGCTATGAGAGGAAAGTGAAAGTTACTACATTTCCCTACCAGCTTAGATTTTTATGTGGAATAGAAAAGTTGAAAAAAAAAACACCCTAGGTTGCTAAAACATCTGCAGCAGGTTGAGGCGAGATAGAGCCTTTCACCCCAAATTGTTTGCATATCAAGTTGGGTGAAATAAACACTTTTCCTTCAAACTACTGGTACTTCAGAGAATTTGAAGGGGGAAAATGGTTCAGTGGGGAAGTGCACTGAAAAAATAAGTTGAATAACTAAAAAAAGCATATTTTCATTTGTGTGTTTGGCAATTAAGCCAGACAGGATTAAAAACTCATATGTAGACTAAACACACACAATGAGACTTCCTTCCTTTCCATCCATCCACGCACTCACCATCCATCCATCCATCCATCCATCCATCCATCCATCCATCCATCCATCCATCCATCCATCCATCCATCTTGTTTTGCCATTCATTTGTCATTTTGGTGATAGTTTTCAGCTAAACCTGTGTTAGATTCTTTCTCTTTAGTCCTTATCTTTTTGAATCAGGCATATTCTCATAATTACATACAAGTTTTAGTTTCATTAAATCTTGCTTCAACATTGTTGATAAATCCTAAAGATGCTTGGTACCTACAGTTTACTCAGCTTAAGATGTTCAGATAGAGAAATGTATCAATCTATCAACACTCTCATTTGTGTATACAGTATGATTCAAATTCAGCTACATGATTTGGAATTCACTTGCTTCTTCTCCAATGTTCTATTAATGGCTTTTAAATTAAATTAAATTTTCATTAGCTTTTTGGGTAACAGATTTTCCTTGGTGTTCACTTTTAGTAACATAATATCCTGCATACAGTATGTATGTATGCATGTATGTATGTATGTATGAATCTATGTATGTGCGTGTGCATGCATGCGTGTGTGTTACATTACCTTTTTGTAATGATTATAGGTGAAAATGAGCATTATGGTCTATTTTACTTACAAAATCCCCCCAAAGGTCACACAGGAGGAAATTTATTTTGCTAAGAACTATGTTTCCTTCTACTTTTGGAAATTCAGGGGACAATTAAACTTTCAGCACTTGAAAATTATCCATTAATTAGTGCTGGAAGCAAGCACCCATGAAATACAGGTGATAACCATAAATCAGAACAATTAGTCTGTCTAAAAAAGCAACATGATCAAATCAAGATCCTTACTACCAGCTGCTCACATAATCGGAGGTTGTGGTGTTTTTTTGTTCAAGGAAGATAACTCTGAAAAAAGGATGATACCTGAAATTTTGTAGCAAAGTTTATCATATAGGTACATTTGATGAGGGATATAAACATACTGTTCTTAAGACAATATTTTTTCTACCATAAGTCTAGTGATAGGAAAGGACATAGGCATGGACACAAGATTGACATAATTTTTCTCTTTTAAAGTGCCAACGCTGGACATTTGGCTAGTAAAACCTGCTCAGCTTTTGTTGGGAAGATGTCGATTACTTATTATACAAAGTCAAGTTAATTATGAATAGTGAGCTAATAGCGTCCTCTTAGAACGCTAATGTCAGAGTTCCAAAGAAACTTCCCACTTCCATTCAGCACTCAGAGACAAAGTCCATCCAAGTAAGAATTTATTAAAGAAGTCATGTTGGCACATCTGGGAAAACCCGAATCAGAGAGTTCTGGGTTTTCCCTTCCCCAAGTGAAAATCAAAGATCCATCCCCTGCACCCATCATTCCATGACACGGCCCAATCAAATCTCCTTCTGTTAGAAGCCATTCCTTCACCCACTCTCATCCAGGTGCAAGCTGATATGTCCTTGACTTTCAGAAAGAATGTTGTTGAGTCTAATCGACTATTCACTAAGAATTCCCCCTCCCAAATTCCCAGGCTCAAACTGTGGCAACCTCGAAGCTTCTAAGAAAATATGGCTATATGGCTTCCATGGCTGACAGATTACTTATTCTACAATGTCAAGTTAATTATGAATAGTGAACTAATAGCCTCCTCTTAGAACGCTAATGTTGCATATTCTGCCAAAGAAAAATAAAAATAAAATAAAATGATAAACAATGAACTAAATAAACAATTGTAGCTATATGTTTATAAGGGTTTGGGGATTTTGATGTTAATTTAGGGAAGAAATCGAGACGAACTAGAAGTGGCACTTGTCTAGGTTTGCATTTGACCTTGCCAATTTTGGAAAAAAAATATTTCTGTCCTAATATTCTTTCTAAGAACTTCATAAACAATAGGTAGTAGTCAGTCTAGATAGCTAAAATGTTAAAGCACCTAAAGGGTAGTTTATCTCAATTCACTTAATTCTTTTAGGATAGCTTTAGTATTTACGAGTTTTAGATTAACTTTTAAAGTTTATATGTTGTATGTTATCTATGTTGTTTCTAAAGCCAGTTTGGTGCAGTGATTAAGATATCAGGTTAGAACAGAGAGATTGAGTTTCATTTTAGGCACAAAATGGGCCAATCATTTTCTCTTAGACATAGGAAAAAGGTGAAAACTTTGCCAAAAAGAAAAAAAAAAGTTACAAGTACTAAACAAGAAGTCAAGAACTAACTCGAAGGTACACATAAACACACTGGTTTTAGCAGTTTTATAATATCTTATGATATTTAGGCATTCTGCTTGTCAATGATTGTAAAAATAATACTGTAGTAACATCAAATGATTTAAAGTACAGATTTTGCAAAGAAGCAAGAGTGGATAATTGATGTGGCAATACTATAGTAGGGTAGAAGACAAAGAATTTGAGATCACAAAGTATCAAGAAAATTAATCTTGAAAAATAATGGAATAATCTAACCTTGGTTGATCCCATTATTACTGGCACATTGGGTGCCATACAAAAAAAATCTTGGATTAAGTTTAGAAAATCTGACATTGACAACATTACCATCTTTCCATTACAAGAGACCCCGATGCTTGGAACCGCATGTACGCTACACTGAAACATTACAATAGCATAAGTTCTTGAGAAGAACTCAATCAATATGTTTGAAGTCAAACATCAGCCAAACAACTGGCAGCTGTAATTTCATAGTACTTCACCCCATTTTAAATCTCTTTGTATTCCTTGCTAAAAAAACACAAAGATCAATTTCTTTCTTTCGTTCTTTTTTTTCTTTTTTTGCATGAATGGCAACGAGTTATAATCTATATTGTGACATTTCCCCCCCAGGATTCATATTGTCCAATTATAAGAAATTTTACAAGGAATGCTGCTGTTTTTCAGAAAAAATAGCATGCAGTTCGTAATTGTGTTAAAAATCATATTAATTGAATCCTGTGGCATTAGAAGTATAAGAAAGGTGAGGACCGTATCTCTTTTCTCTGCATTGGACTCAACAAATCTTCATTTTCTTTTTCACTCTGCACATTATATATGTGGATGTGATTTTTCTTTTGGTTACTTCTTTTCATTCTTTTTTTTTCCTGAGGATCAGTAGGAACATTTAGTTTTCATGCTACACAGAACACTTTGTGTGAAGGTGGAAATTCATCTTTCATACTTAGCTGCATCTTAGGTCAAGTGCTGCTCAGTAAACATTCAAGGAATTGGATATGACAGGTAATATTTCATAATGGCTTCTCCCTCCATATGTTTTTCATTCTGTAGTGCTGATTCACAGGAAGAAAATGTTAAAAGACACATATCTGCTTTGCATTTGTATGAGAATACATTTAATTCCATACAAAATTAAGTTGAGAAGTAGAACACTATTTAGGCTTTTCTTTTTATTTAAGTGAATTATTTACTGTCCGCTCTTCTTTTTGGGGGAGAAAAAGAAACAGTGCACATGGATGTGATCCTATATGGGTTTGGTCAAAAATTAAGTTTCCATGCATGTAACAATGCATAGGATTTTTGCCTCTTCCAACAAGCCCAGGAAACAAAAACTTACATTTTGCTTCAAGCTAGTATTGACTTGAAGGATTTACAATGCAAGCAAATAAGATTAGCCACATTTGGCCAAGCAAAATGTACAACATACGATTTTTATACTGCATTAAGGAAAGATGCAATGTGAGCTGAAAACATACAGCTAATATGCATAAAATACAGGAGGTTGATTTTTTTGTTTCTAATTGAGTTTCTTGCAAACAGCACTGGAAAACAGCAACCATGGACAAACCCTATAATGCAAACCAGAAGTGAAGCCACACAAGCAGTCTCCTTTACCACAACAATACAAAAAACAATACAATGTTTATTTTTATTTTTAATACTGAACAGGTTTACCTGAACAAATGCCTGCAGAATTGGAGTAATGCCTAAATCCTTACAGTATCCTTGGCCATCTTTTTCCTATGAAGCAGCAATCCATTTCTGATTGGGCAGACTGCTGTGGAAAGGAATGTCCTGAATGCAAGCTAGTCCCCTAAGGCTGGGTCATGTGTCCCAGGATAGCCAGAACAACATCAAAAAGCCTTCCCCTTTGCTATAATCTCAGTACCATCACCAGCATTAAAATGGACTCCCTGAGTTACCCTTGAGGGAGACCTCCAATAGCACCTTTTAGCAATATCAGCATATTACCTGGTTTTTAGGTGCAGAGTGATACCTGTCAGCCTTTCAATGTAGATCAGTCTAAAAATGCAACATTATGTAGGCCAGCACTACTTTCATTTTAAAGCAGTAGTAGAATCTTGCAGGGCTGAATTTACTTCCCCTCTTCTTTCCTTCATTTTTGTGAGAATTAGGCAGCAAATTAGACATCTCCTCATGTTACAGTCCTGCCTTGAAATCAGGGCTCTTTTATTGGACTATTGTCTTGACCATCTGATCATTCTCTTCCTCCTGTCCCTCAACACCAGACTTGGCCATTTTATGGCTCGTGGCCTATGAGGGATCCCCGTCCAGCATGGAGTATCATTGTGGAGGGCAAAGCATCAGTGCGTTGTTGATGGAGGTAGTGAGACTTCATTGTTGGAGGGCAAGGTTTTGTTGCAGTGGGGACAGGGCAGTGGTAGGGCAGGCAGGGAAGCGGTGGCAAGGGTGCGTGGTGGGTGGTAAGGGTGTCTGTGTGTGGCCCTACACAAGAATCCTAGTTTTTCATGTGGCTCCTTGGCAATATTAATTGCCCATCATTGCTAAAAACCATCTCCCCTTCCCTCTACAATACCACTGAGGACCCTTTTAAAGTTTTATATCACAGTTCAGGAACAGAAGGGTATTACTTTGGAGTATCAGCAAGGCAACTGGTTTATCCATTAAAATATACAGCTTACATATTCAAAAGAATCTTGAAGCTGGTCAAGACCCATGTTTGTCTGCTATCTCATCTGTTTTAGCATGCTGTGTAGAACTCTTTCCAGAGAATTGCTGGTAAAATTTGATCATGGAGAACTTTATTGCATCTTCTACCAGAATTCCACGTTTTTTTCCAGAATATACAGAAAAACTATATAGAATTCCTGAAAAAGAGGAAACCTTGCAGGCATCTCATTTTTCAGCATATTATGTGAGACAGGAGGTCCATACAACGTGATTCCTGTATCTAGATGTGGGAAGCCCTCAAGGTTTTGATCAGCTCAACCTTTGAGCCTAAGATGGATGACCTCAGACCATTAATTGCAGGTCAGTACAAGGTCAGATTGTCTCAGGGCATGCTGGTCATCTGATATTCCTGAAGTGAAGTTCTTGGGTGGAACTTGACAAAATGCAGTATTTGGAACCAAACTATATTATGTATCAAAATCTTATGGGTTATAACCAACACAACTGTGGCCATTATCTTCTTATTTACTGAAAGATGGTTTCATTGTAGCTCTTCTCTATTTACCCATTTCACATGAACTACATTTAAAGAAACTAGCAAATAACTGTTTGTAGAATATAAGAAAGAAACAAGATCTGCCTGTTTGTAGAATATAAGAAAGAAACAAGATCATGTATATCTATTTGTCTGTTTAACTATTATCTATCTATCTATCTATCTATCTATCTATCTATCTATCTATCTATCTATCTATCTATCTATCTATCTAACCACCTCCCTGGCTTATTAGCATTTTCAAAATAGTTCTGCTTTATTCCTCTTATTTTTTGTGTCAATTCTTCTTTCTCTAACATCATAATCTTATGTTTTTTAGGTCCATTTTTAGGTCCATTTTTTATGTGGATATCTCTGTAATTCTTTTTCCAATACTTTATGCTCTTCTTCCATCTTTCTTTGCAGTTGTCTCCTTTTTTTATTTCTCTTTATTATGTATGTTATCGTCAAGCCTCTCGTATAGGCTTTAAATGTGTCCCATACTGTTTGTATTGATGCTTCTTTATTTTTATTTTCCTTAAAGAAAAAGTCCAGTTCTTTCTCCATAATTTGTACATATTCTTTTTCTTGCAATATGACCTGATTCATTGTCCATCTAGGCCTTGTCCTCTGTCCTTTCCAAGTAAACATTATTGGATTATGGTCCACCCAAGTCTTGGATTCTATACAAAAATATTTAAAAGTCCTGTTGAGACCCATATCATGTCAATTCTAGACCATGATAGATGCCTATTTGAATAAAAAGTATACTGTCTCTTTTCTGGATTCTTTTTCTGCCATCCATCACGCAACCCCAACTCCTCCACCATAGATATAAATGCTTTGGGTAGTATCCTCTTTTCTTTCTTAAGTGTGGCTGTTCTTTTATAGTCCATTTTCACATTTCTAATTGCATTAAAATTGCCCATTAAGCAGATATTGTCATATCCAAAGCCTAGAATGTTTCAATGTAACTCCTTATAAAAGTTTTCTTGCCCTATATTCAGGGCATAAATAGCTATTATCAATATCTGTTGTCCTTTCAAACATGCGTCCACCATCAAAATTCTTCCTTCAGCATCATTATAGATTTCTTTAGTCTCTATTTTCTCTTTTATATATAACACCACTCCTCTTTTCTTTTGTTGCGCTAATGTTGTATATAATTTCCCCAATTTCTTGTTTTTTAGTAGTTTGTTGTGTTTTCTTTTTATATGTACCTCCTGCAAACACACTATATCCAATTTTAATCTTTGTAGTTTTGCAAAAGTCCTCTTCCTTTTCACCGCCGAATTTAGTCCAT
>JANHGC010003141.1:163760-175389 GCA_027560395.1 Boaedon fuliginosus | reverse complement strand
GCTGAGGCAAGTGGGGGAGTGGGGAGGACGAGCACTCTGCAACCCTCCAGTTCAGCCTGCTTGCACCCCAGAAAGCCTGGAGAAAACCTCTGAGGCAGGTTTTAAAACTCCACTTTTTTAAAATGGACCTTAGCTGAGGCAAGTGGGGGAGGGGAGAGGAGGAGCACTCTCAAGGCTTGCACCATTCTGGCACAAATATACTTTCTTTCAAAAAATAGCAATTAAAAAAAACCTCGAGCAACCTCGGGTCATCAGCTTGTAACAAATACATTTAAAGCTGTATGTACCATTTAATGGTTCTATAGTTCTCAGTGTTTATTTATTTATTTTATTCGTGAATTTTATTGGCCACCCATCTTTCCACGGGGTAAGTGTTGTTATGTGCACTGAAAGAGTTTTGTTCATCTATATCGTTTCTAGCTGGAATACCGTCATTCAAGGGCAGCCATACATTTTCAGATTACAACAATGTGTTCACCTCTGATACAAGTGCCAGAGACCACTTGTTCTCTGTCAATTTTACCATGATGCATTGGACTATAAATTCTGAATTCTTGAATACTAATCCGGAGATGATGGGAAGGTTACTTCAACATATCTGGCAGAAACTGGATTAAAGAATAACGGTCTCTGCAAATGTATATACGTATACTTATAAATATTTATATTTTTTCAAGAGTGAACCTCAGAAGGGGTTCTCAGCTAGGTGACCCTATCACAATGAAGTGTGGTGAAATCTGTGGGCAAAGTGCGGGGTAAAGAGGTGGACTCTCACTCTGTGAGAGAAAGCAATGGAGGTCAGACTCCCCAAAGCCTTTATCTGCCTGTTCCCAAGAGAATGCAGTAACTCTGGCAAGGTTCTTGTAAATAGAACAGGGGTCTCAAACACAAGGCCCGTGGGCTGGATCCTCTCCCCGATGTGGTTGGATCCAGCCCACAGGGGCATTCTAGAAAATGTAATGGGCCGGCCCACGTTGCTTCGGCCCTGCCTATCCAATGCGAAGAGGAAACATGCCAGCAGTTTGGGGAGTGGTGTCAAGCTGGCCACGCTCACCCAGTTGGCCATGTCCACCCAGTCAGCCTGCAGGATCATTTTCTCCAATTATACTCTTGAATGAGCAATTTTGGAATGCTTGGATCTGATTCTTGAAGTGATTGGGTGTTATTCAGTGACTATTTCTGTAAATTCTTTTGTTTGGTAAATAGAATCATAGAAGAAATTCTTTAATCACTCATTTGAACATTCATATTCAGCCATGGTGATGTGAAGTTACCATTCTAGGTGGATGTTTTTATTTCCCAAATATACCAATTCTCGGGTTATCTGTCTGACAGGATGAAGTAACTAGGAGCTGGGACTTGCCCATCCCACCCAATCTATTTCCACTAACAAAAACTGGCTGCTTTATTCCAGATGTGGTTTTTATAAAACCTTATAAGACGACACCTGGAATACTGCATCCAGTTTTGGTCACCACATTACAAAAAAGAAGTTGAGACTTTGGCAAAAGTGCAGAGAAGAGCAACTACGATAATTAAGGGCCTGGAGACTAAAACATATGAAGAACGGTTGTAGGATTTGAATATGGCTAGTCTAGAGAAAAGAAGGATTAGGGGCGACATGGTAACAGTACTCTGAGGGGCTGCCACAAAGAAGAGGGGGTCAACTTATTTACCAAAGCACATTATTTACCAAAGCAGGACAAGAAACAACGGATGGAAACTAATCAAGGAGAGAAGCAAGTAGGAATTAAGAAAAAACTTCCTAACAGTGATGACAATTAACCAGTGGAACTGCTTGCCTTCAGAAGTTGTGAGTGTTTCACTACTGGAGATCATTAAAAAGAGACTGGACAGTCACTTGCCTAAAATGGTATAGGGTCTCCTGCTTGAGCTGGGGCCTGGACTAGAAGACCTTCAAGGTGCCTTCCAGCTGTATTCTGACTAACTCTTTTTGTGAAAATTACCAAGAGCTGCTTCACTATTGCCATTTTCTACTCAAATTGCTTTCTCTGACAACTTCTAACTTCTTTGAAACCTTGAGATGGATCTCTCCTTCTGAACTTACAGAAGGGTGTACTACTTTTCCAAAATTCATTTAAAACATTTAAAGGGTATTTTTAATTAAGAATATTATTTTGGTAAAATCTTATCTAAAAATGGACTGGACACATTTTTAAACCATCTGCTCCAGCTAATTTCAATTGGTACAGCTATTCCGGATATGGAGAAGCTGGTGCAGATTTTAAATAGAGGACCTATGAAAAAAGAAAATAGAACAAATGTGCAGCTTTAAATAATCCTTGTAAGGACTAAAAAAAAAAAGCCAGTCAATGGGTTTTAGTTTCCAAAAAGAAGTTATTGTCTACTTTGTGAATTTGGCTATTTAAAAAAAAAATGTCAGAGCAAAAATAAGAGATTGTTGGCAGCTATCAGGCACAAAATCTGAACTAATTTAACAGGATTTCTCACACATGATTGCAAACATTTGAAGTCTATGAAGTTTACATCTCTTCGTATCCTCACTATCTCAGCAAGCAAGAGAGAAACAGAGAGACAGAGAGAAATTCTGCTATATGATTGGAGGCAAATATTATTTGAGATATCACATTAGCCATAAATATTCTAAATTTGTGAACTTGTTTTGAAAGAAAATTCGATAGCTGTATTAAAATATTGCTCTTAATGACTTGTAACTTGATTAAGTTTAACTAAAACATCCATTTTAATTTAATCTATAAGCAACAGTTTATTTATTTATTATATTTTTATCTCAGTGTTACTACTTTGTAAGTAACTCAAGGCAGCAAATTTACATAATACTCCTTCCTCCTTCTATTTTCTCCATATCAGCAACCCTGCGAGGTGGGTAGGCTTTGAGACTAGCCCAAAGTCACCCAGCTGGCTTTTATCCCTAAAACAAAACTAGAACTCACAGTATCCTGGTTTCTAGGCTAGCATCTTTACCACTATACCAAATATGGTTCTTAACCTTATTAATTAACCATGTGTGAACCCCCCTGTGTGATGCACAACTGATACTATCCCAAGTAATTTAGGACTGAAAAATTTGGGGAAAGGATTAGGAAGTACACAGTGGAATACTTATTTTATCTTGGCCATTGACATTCAAGAGCAATCTCCTGTGTCCTGTGTGTGGTTTCCTGAAACTCATAAGTCAATAATAACTGACATGATCAATTCCATGCAGGGTAGATCCAGTCCAGACAATTTACATAGGCAATATTGTCTATATAAGCCTTCAATCATGCCACACATGGCAGATATAATTCCAAGCACAACAAGGAACAGTGGAAGCCAGCTGAAAAAAAAAATGGATAATTCAAAGTAACACTTGTGGCAGCCTTTTTCTTTCAAAGAAAGAAAAATACTTATGGCAGCCTTTTTCTTTCAAAGCAAAATAAAATCTTGTCTCCCTTTCCAGATAAAATCTTATATAGGAAGCTCCAATCTGATTTGTTGTACGAGTTTCTTCTGAGTCGAAAAATTACATTCTACAGGGATTTATCTCTTAAACTAGACAATGATGTATACAAGCCTGAATTTGCACACTATTCTTTGCGTGTCAGAAGTACCATCACAAAAAGCAATGGTTATTAGGAAAAGCTTACCTGCTTTTTTTTTGAGGGTGGTTTACTAAAGATTTTAACTGTATCCATTATCAGTGGGTAACAATTAACGAAGTAAAAATTCTGAAGACCATTATAATGTGATTTTTCTGAAAAGCTTCTCTACTTCATAAAGAAAGGCATGAGAAAAGTTTCTTATAGTTTAAAATTTTCTCTCCATATTCTGAACCATACTAGATGAAATGATCACACCTCTTAGGAACTTTGAATGTTTGTTGGCATATCATTTAATGCAAGAACGATCATGCAGGTATCTGACACCAAAAAATTAATCTTCAAAGTATCAGTTGTTACTATTTAGGGAATAATATGACAGAAAAAAATAAACACTTGGAATATTCTCATTTGCCCATACATAAATAAACACCTTCATTTTTGCCATACATACAGCCACTTTGCTCTAGTTAGTTAAGGCTCCAGGCTAGATATCAGGAGATTGTTAGTTCTAGTCCTGCCCTAGGCATGAGAGCCAATTGAGTAACTCTGGCCCAGTCACTCCATCTCAACCCAGTCCACCACAAGGGATTGTTATTGTGGGGTAAATAGGAGAAGGAAGGAGCATCAAACATGTTTGCCACCTTGAGTTATTTATAAAGTAATAAAGGTGGGCTAAAAATCTAATAAATAAGTTTATTTAAATGGTGTACTTAGCATGGTTTTTGTCTATTCTTCTGTTTGTAAAATGCTAGCAATATTTTGCACATAATGGGATTCCATTGCTGGAAGATTTTTGAATTATTAGATACAACTTTAAAATTTAAGATAGAGAATATGTGAAAGGCATTTCTTGGCTTTAACTTTTGGAATACATATTCTAGAGCTTAAAAAGGGAAATGTTTATGAAAACAAACTGAATTGTCCAATTGTTAAGCAATACTTTTTTCACTTCAGATCTGTCTGTGCATGTGTATTGGTTGTCTGTGGATAAAATTAAAGAAATGAAGCTTGGGAATGCCACTATAAACTGTCTCAGAGAGTCTTTCTGTCTCACTGTCTCTTCTCAATTGAAAGCTTGCCAGAACAGAAAAATAATAAAATGAAATATGTTGCTTGCTGCAGTTCAAATATCTAATGAAACCCTTGAGACTGTTTGGTTTTTCCTAATAATCACTGCTTCAGGTGATGGCATTTGACTCATCCCCATTCTGCTGAAGGAATAGAGGTTTTGAAGAAGAAGAGTTGGCAAATAAATATAGCTTTGTATGCAACTTAGAATAGAAGAAAATACCTGGAAACAAGGAAAGGTTTCAGAAGGATAAACTCAAGGGGGAAAAAAACTCCAAGGCCAAAATGAAGCAATAGAAACTTTGGGTGAACTGCCAAAGAAAATTCTTTATATTTTTTTATATCTTTCCACAATTAAGAAAATAAATTTTATATACCTCAGAGAAGCCTTTATTGATTGTTTTTCAGGGCTTGAATTCCTGAGGGCATAGTTCCTGAGTGACATTGACAGTGTTATGCACTGCAGTGTTATGCATTGAAAAGATTTTCAAGCTCTATGATAAAAATATCATTTTGGTCCTTCATATAATCAAAGCATTTTCAAATTAATAAAAAAAATAATAATTTGCAGCTGGGAGGGAAATGTTTAATGTCTGGAGAAACAAAAAGAATTTATTTTTTTCTTGAAGTTAATTTGAGATATGAAGTTGTCCAGGAAGGCAACAGAGGCAGAAGAAAGAGAATTGGCAAAGGAAGGAAGAAGTTAAAATGGAGGGACTGAAAAACAGATGGTAGGCTGAACGGAACTGGATAAAAGGTGAAAAAGAGAAGAAAAGAAGAAAATTTGCTCTTTTAAAGTACAGCCAGCAGTGATGTAGGCTGATGATTGATGGAAATCGTAAGCTATGTCATCTGGAAGAGTTGGATGGCTAAGCTACTTTAAACTAAAAAGCAATGTGAAGTTCAACTTAAATGACTTTTAGGATTTCACCTTCTCATTTTATATCCACCATTCTGCATTTGAAATTCTGATAGTAATACAATAACAATCCTTTAAAAATTAAAATTGTTACCTTAGACTCCAATGAAAGTAGAATAAAATATGATCTGCATATTGATCAGATCGAAACTTCGGGAATTCTGAAAATGCATCCCATTTTAGTAAATAATATGAAGGACGAAGATAGATCCCTGCTGTAAGGGTTGCACGTGCAATAAAAAAACCTTCTAGGAAGTATTAAAACCACTCTCCTTGCTACAGGATAAAATATTATTATTATTATTATTATTATTATTATTTGATTAATTAATCAACATGCTTTTGGTGTGTTTTTTGCATAAGGAAAGTATTCCCCTGATAGTGAACAAGAATTCCATAACACATTTGGTTTATTAAAGCCATGAGTAATTGTGAACGATCACTGGCTCTTTTTGTGTGTGTGCTGAAGCTAGGTTAAAAACAGTCTTCAGAAGGACAGAAGTGGTTTACCATTGCCTCCTTCCTAGTGCTGACAGAAAGTGACCGGCCCAAGGTCATCCAGCTGGCTTTATTTATTTTATTTTATTTATTATACTTTTATGCTGCCCAATTCCCGAAGGACTCTGGGCTGCTTACACAGAGATGGCAATGGCACTCAGATGTTATATACTGCTTATCCAAGCTTTACAACACTCCCCAAGCAGTTACACAGTCAGCTTATTGCCCCCAAACAATCTGGGTCCTCATTTTACCAACTTTTAGAAGGATGGAAGGCTGAGTCAACCTTGAGCCTGGTGGGATTCGATCTGACAACTTACTGAACAAGTCAGCAGAGGCTCTTACAATTTAAATGTATTTTTATGGTTGTAAGCCGCCCGGAGTCCTATGGGAGTTGGGCAGCCTATAAACGAAACAAACAAACAAAAAAACAAATAAATAAATAAATTTAGGTCATTTTCTCCAGTTTTTCTTCCTAGGTGCAACCAATTAAAAACTACATACTGTTTGACTTTTCTATTGGTTTGACAAAGTTAGTTGAATTCTAGGCTTTCCCTAAATCTGTATTCAGGTTTTGCATGGGTTTGCCCGATCCTCTAGCTAAGAGTCTGCCCAGTTCGGCGAACCCGTAAATCCCACCCCTGGCTGGGGTCAAATTTTCTCAGGTCATTTTTTTTTCCTGATCGCTGGAACACTTATATATACACAGTTCAAGTTAAAATGTATAAAATCATGTTTCTGCCAACTTTGTTGTATGGGAATGAAACTTGGGGAATGGTGAATTCAAGAAATGTGCACATTAGAACAAGAAGAGTTCAAGAATGAATGAGTGCTGCTTGGGTATGAATTGAATAACTAAAGGAGTGACTAGTGTGAGAGGGATGTTGAATATATATTGAGAGAAGATGGATTTGAAGAAAATGACAGTGGATTTAAAACTGGAGAGATAAACTTCAAAAGGCTCTCTTATGCTGATGATATCACTCTAATAGCGTAAAATGCAAATGATTCACAAGTTTTAGTCATGAAAGTCAAGGAGCACGGTGAAAAAATGGGATGAACACCAAGCTTTGGTGTTGGAAAAAAAAACTCCTAAGAATACGATGGTTAACCAAGAAAACAAACAAATGAACCATAGAACAAATCCTGAGTTCTGATTTGAAGTTGCACGAATAAGCAACTTCAAATTCTATTTTGGATACATTTAGACTTAGAATAACTTTATTGTCACTTGGAATGTAGACTAATGAACATACATTAAAATGAAATTTCATTGCATACCATTCTCAAAGGCTCACAACTTCCAACATACACTACATAAACATGACAAAATAAATAAATACAAAAATTACGCATATACTCACATATATTATGACAGAGAAACAACACAGTCTAGTTCAGATGTATACATGTACATTATGGAAAGGCGTAGGATCTTTCATAAGTCTATAATGCTGGGAATCCAGTCACTGTTTTTAAAATATTAATATGCTTGAAAAGAAAAGCATTTATTTTTATAACCTGGTCAAATGAGTGTGGATTTTGGCATTCTTGTGCTGGAGTCTCAATGTTAGGCTTTGAAAATATGCATCTGATGCATTTGAGGAAAGTCTTGAGTGATTTTCTATCAGTCAACATTGACTCTAAATATAACAAAACCCTATAATCCTTCAAAAACAACAACAAAAAGACTGGATCATATTACTTGCTTGAGTCATAACAACAACAAGAACAACAACACTATTGTTATTGTACATATATACACAGTATATACATACAACGAAATTCATAGACACCCATAGACACCCATGCAATGCCTTTATAAAAATTTAAATTTCTGATTATTTCTGCAAAAGAATACATTTTTTTCCATCCTATATGACAACTCCATGTCATCCAACATGCCCTGTGATATCTTCAGTCCCATATTTGTTCTTAGTAATCACAGCCATTACCATCACATGTTCTGTGATAAATGAAACAAGACTTCCTTCTACTTTCAGATGATGGATGAAAATCTAAAATTCAGAAAGTTATAAAGAAGCCACATTCCAATACAAATGACTATAAATGGAATGTGTTACTTGATTTATCTACATAACAGTGAGCTTTAACCTACTATCTTTGACTCTTAATCTGTCATACCCCAACTGTCCACTTTAAATAACCAAGAGGTTTCAATGTTTGACCAGATCTGTTTTCCTAAAGTATAGCCTCTGTCTCAAATACACAGGACAATCAAAGGATGGTAGGAGTGGAGGATGCTGTGGGGCATGGCCTTAGCTGACACATGTATTCACAGTGACAGTCCAAATTATGGGTTAATTCATTCCCTAGTCCAATCTCTCAGGCTTGCCTTAAATCCAAATGGTCTGAGAAAATGAGCAACGTGCATTTGCTCAAGAAAACTTTCTGTTCGCAGCCTACGCTATGATGCAACTAAGCAACAGATATGTGTATGAATCCCCCCAAGGCATCTGGCATGTTTAATCATTATCTTTAGCCTAGACTTGGAAAACACACACTCTAAATGATGCAGATTCACTCAGGAGGGCAATAATTTTAGGGAAGGCACTTAGCACTTGCACGTAAGCTATATTGTGCCTCATCTGGAACCATTCATCAAACAGCAGGTGGAAGAAAACTATTAAGACATACCTGTTTTTATTATCCTGTACTCATGAAATGCTGTTTTCACAGAGCAAGTTTATATATGAATAATGAGAAATCCAGGGTTTTTTGTCTTTTTCCTGGCCTTCAACTTAAAAGGGAAGAGCATTCTTTTTTAGCAAATATCAATACCAGAAAGTTTGGCATTAGGTTATCATTTCCTAAGATACATTCAAAAGAAAAAAGAAAAGCAAGCAACCCACAAGGAAGCTTAAATACATGGGTGCTTATTGTTTTAAAAAAATTAAGACTTCACAAAAACTGGAGAAAAATAAGCCAATCCTAGATGGCATATTATTCCCTCCCCACCCAAATTTATGATGTTCAAAATTATTCCTTAACATTTTAAAAAGAAACTCTTCTTATTCATATAATATATTGTCCTTCATGTCCTGCATTCTTTAATGAAATATACTGGGAGTTGATTAGTCCTTAATTAATCCAACTCAGCTCATTCTATAATGAGACATATTGGGACAGTTAGAAGGAAGAGAGATTCCACCATAGTTGTAAGCATCCTTGAATGTATTCTTTTCTGATTTTTTGGCAGGAACAAAGGCAGAAAGTTGAATACAGGTAGTCCTCATCTTACAACAGTTCATTTAGTTCCATTCAAAGTTGCACCAGCACTGAAAAAAGTGACATGACCATTTTTCATATTTACAATCATTGCAGCATCCCCATGGTCATATGATCAAATTTGAGACACTTTGCAACTGATTCATATTTATGACGGCTGCAGGGTCCCGGGGTCATGCGGTTCCCTTTTGCAACCTTCTGACAAGTCAAGTCAATGGGGAAGCCAGATTCACTTAACAATTGTGTTACTAGCTTAACAATTACAGTGATTCACTTAACAACTGTGAAAAGTCATAAAATGGAGCAAAACTCACTTAACAAATGTCTCACTTAGCAACAAAAAATTGGGAATCAATTGTGGTCATAAGTTGAGGATGGCCTGTACACAATTTTCCTCTTCTGCAAAATCTTATTTAAGGAATAGCATCAATAATATAGGACTATAAAATGTTCCATTTTCTACAGCTGCCTGGAAAAAAAATTTCACAAATGACTTAATGAACTTTGTCTTAGCAAAGGTGCAACATGTACCATAATTGGGGCACCTAGAATTGCTGCATGACCTTTTCTGCACCAGCTATAGCTTCCAGATAGTCTTCAAGGGTAGCCCCATTAGAGATGTAAGGCAATAAAATCCAATGCATGCATGCATAGATAGATTATAGATTAGACAGACAGACAGACAGACAGACAGACAGACAGACAGACAGACAGACAGACAGACAGACAGACAGACAGACAGACAGATTGACTAACTGACTGACAGGTGCTTTCAGTCAGTATCAGAACTTTTGATATACAGAACTTACTATACTTTTGCATGCAATATTAAAAATCAGTACTTCTCACCCAGTTTCATGCAACTCTAAGGGCATTTATTTCAGAGCATTTTACTGAAATATATGGACCATAATAGGAAAGTTGTTAACGAAAAAGTTATCGATTTCTTGAAATTCAACCAAGGGAAACAAGATGGATACAGAACTTCTGTAGCCTCTGAACTCTGGGTCTATGCTAATTTATGAGCACAGGTATAATTCTGTCTCTCAGAATGAAAAATAGTAGATGGCTGGAAAGCGTTCTCTCAAACAAATCCTGCCAAGTGAAAGATGGTCTTCGAGTACTCTTTCAGATGGCTAACATATCCTTGAGGCGGTGGCGTAGTAATGTTGAATACCAATCTTTTTCATTGCTTTCTTTTTATTCAGTATCCAAAGTCACTGTTGTAAAAGAAGGGAAAAAATAAACTCATCTGCCTCCAAGATCAACATGGACTATGAATACAGCTGGACCTTGTCCATCTGAAATGGCTTTTTTTCATCCTTAAAAAAATCCATGCATTTTCCCCTACAAATAAGAAAAACAAATGTCTCTTCATAGTCCTCCAGCAAGAGCAAATAAACATTTCTCAACAGTAGCTCAAAGGTTTTTCTGTCTCAGTCTTGGTTATTACTAAAGAAACCAGTTGATCCTATTATCAATACTAGCCCGAACTTCTATTAAGAATTCAGTTCGAAACTTTCATTTCATGTTATCTATAGATCGGCATTTTCTATACTTCCTGTTTAATTCATTTGGAATACAAGAGTGCACTACCCATAATAGAATAATCAGACTAATAATAAAAACAGCTGCACATGTCTGTCTGTCTGTCTCTCCCTCAGTATATGTGTGTGTGTGTGTGTGTGTGTGTGTGTGTGTGTGTGTGTGTGATAACTGCTTCACTTCAGCCAAGACAAATAATCTGCAGATTTCCAGTATGATTTCCTACGTAGTATAGTAGCTAAGGTAGTCAGGAATACAAGAATTCCAGTTCAAATTCCCACTCAATCCTGGTGTTCGCTGGGTGATTCAATTTACTTTTCCAGGTTTTTGGTGTAGTGATAAAATCAGGATGACTTACCACTTTGAAATTTCTGCAGGAAATGAAATATAAAGTAGTAATAATAAAAATGTATGTGATGTACAGCAGTGATTCTCAACCTTTTCTTCAAACAGATTTATTTTATTTTATTTTATTCAAATTTGTAGGCCACCCAATCCCATAGGACTCAGGGCGGCTCACAACAACAATAAAACATGACATATAAAACATTAAAACACTGACATAATAATATTTAAAAAGCATTTAAAAACCTTAAAATTCCTAAAATCCAGTGGGTCAAGCTAATCTGGCTCACTGGAAAAGCCAGGTCTTCAACACTCAGCAGAAGAGTCTTAAGTCTGGGGTACTGTGGAATGAACTGCCCACCGAGATTAGGATCACCCCTACTTTACTGGCCTTCCGCAAGGCCGTTAAGACCTGGCT
>JANHGC010003141.1:147061-157549 GCA_027560395.1 Boaedon fuliginosus | reverse complement strand
GGGTTGTGTAAGAGATCAATCATAGAATTAATATAAAAGTTAAAAAGGGAGGGGGAGAGTATGCAACCTTGCCGTACGCCTTTTTGTACCCTTATTGGTTTGGTTAGACTTCCTTGGGGGTTACACCTCACTTTCAAGGTGGAATTGGCAAGCAATTTCTGTATAAGGAAGAGAAGACGTTTATCAATAGTGGTACATTTTAATTTATTCCAAAGGATAGTCCTAGATATTGAATCAAAGGCCTGTTTAAAATCAAGGAAGGCTACAAAAAGAGAAGATTTTTTTTTATATGTGTATTTTTGTACTAAGTGGTGGAGCACCAAGATATGATCCACCGTGGATATTCCTTCTCTGAACCCGGCCTGTTCATCATTAATTATCTTCTCTGGGATTAGCCACTCCTGAAATTTATAGTTTAGGAGAGACAAAATGCCAAGTATATTGTTTGAAGTTGACCCAAACCATTTAACCCATCAGTTCGTACTCTCAAACCAAGTGCAAGTTGTGAAGCCAGATTCCATCTCCTTTAGCATTTGAAGAAGGCAGAAGCACAAGAAGGATCCATCTTAATCTGTGGCACAGGTCATCCAAGGACTAACCCACATCCCTCACACAGAGCATCGCTGGTGAGATTTAAATTGCTTGTACTTATTAATTGTTATGTTCAGCAGTAACTTAATACTGTCTATCTTGTATTTGGTTCCCATTGTATGTATTCCTATTTTCCGCATTTTCACCAGATCCTGTTCTTTCAATAAAGCATTCAGATCTACACACACGGTCTGTTTTATTGGAGAATAGGTGGGTTTAGCTGCATGCCAAGCTGCAGACTAACATATAGTGAGGACAGAACAACTACCAATACCATCAAAACAGCATCCATGTGAAGAAATGTCATTTTAATATTTAGTAAATATTAGACTTAAAAAAAAATCCTCACCAGAAAGCTATTGTTTGTATTCCACTTCTGGAGTCCTTTGTTGTGACAAGCTTTATTTCATACACACTTGAACAATGTTTATTACTGCAGTTCATTTCTAAGGCTGGATATCATTTTAAACAGATGCTGTTTAGTGTGGATATGGCTATTAAATCCAGCCATGCATGTAAGTGTTTCTGTTGATCTATTAGCCTCAGATAGCTCAACTGCAGTGATGATACTTTGACCTTTGTTTCTAATTCTCTTTCTTTCTCCTCCGCCCACCATTGCCTGCTAGATGGCAAGCAAGTCCTCCGTCTAATGCCCTGACAGTAATCAGAGATTTTAGAATTCTGCAATTAGCTGTACTTGACCTGTTATGCTTCACCTTCATTACTACTGCTGTGCTGACAATCCTAATGCTCCTCACAACACATCCGTGTTCGTGAAAAGAATAATCTAACGTCATTTTACAGAGATTTTTGTCTTTATTGTTTTATTGGTTTTGTCTTTATTGTTTCTAGATTTCTTTATTGTTGTACCATTCTGGATAGTGTAGATAGCTGAAGATATGTTTAGGTACAGGTTTCAGGAATGACCTTTTTGTATCTGCATCTTGAAACGAATGCTTTTGATATGCTTGTTGGTTCTGGAGTAGGGGAGTCTTACAAAACCCTAACAATATAATTTCACGAGTTCTGAGGCAAATAATTGAGAACAAGACAAACCAGGATATATCTGCATGCATTTTAAGACATATAGATAAATCAACATGGACAAATGAAGTAGTTAAAAAAAAACAGATGGAAAGAGATAATATGTGTGCCTATCACTTATTGTGATCTGTGTGAAAACAAGGGAAGATGTTTAAATGGATTTTGGCCTCTGGTAAAATCAAAGGAAGACATTAACTCAGCAGTGGTGGCAAACTGCATTTAGAACTGGAAGTAACTATATTGGAATCTGCATCTAAAGACTCCATAATTAAAAAAGATATAAAAACGGAGAGAGCCAGTTTCCTCTAGGAATAAGGGCACCAGGCTATAAACCAGGAGACTGTGAGTTTTATTTCCAACTTAGTCATGAAAGACAGCTGTGAGACCTTGGACAGGCACTCTTTCCCAGCCCAACTCACCTCACAGGATTCTGTGGGGGAAGTAGGAGAGGGAGAAAATTAGATATGTTCTCCACCTGAGTTGTTTATAAAAAAATAAATAAAGATGGTGTATAAATAAAATAAATAAAGCCGAAGAATGTGACTAGAACGTGACATATACACTATGTCCTAATCGCTGATGGTTGCTGGTTATTTTTTACCGGAAAATGTGAATTAGGATATTAGTAATAAAACTGAGATACAATTACCATGTTTAACAAAAGGTAGTCAATGGAAGTGGCAATGACTTAGATTTAGTCTATAATGCTTGGGAAAATGTGATAAGCACCAAGATTGTCTAATCTGCATTTAACTGTATGGCAAGTATGACAGAAACCTAAAAGATAACCATAGCAAAAGTCTTCTTCTTTATATGGAAGAGCAAATAACTTAGGCTGTAATCGTTTGTATACAAGCAATGTTTCCAGCATATTTTTGTAGAAGTAGATTCTAGTATATAGCACAGATATGTTGCTTATTATTAGAAATTCTGGGACTAATACAACAATACTTTTAAAGAAATCACAACCTATTAAGATTTTTTTTTTTAATACAGAAGCTTTGATCAAGATAATGGTGGCCATCTCCTCACAGCTTTAATGACATTAGTTTCTGAATATTGTATTTGTTGGTAAAGGAAAGTCTTTTTTCCTGCAGTTCCAGGGTCATGAGGAAATCACATATATTCCAGTGATATAACCATATACGGTATATGAAGCATTCCTCCTTGAATTGTGTTGCACAGAACCTATGACTCTCCACAGGAACTTAATGTTCTCATAATGACATTATCTGGACAGGGAAAATGTTTTACCTAAAGAAACCTTGAATACTGTTCCTAATACAATACTCTGAAAAGAAAGCTTTGGAAATTACCCCTCCCTTCTACATTATACAGTATTCTTAAGCAGTACAGGGTTTATTGATCTAAAGGGATTAGAGATGATTTTAATATTTTATGTAAATTAATCTGAGGACAATACATTTAAACTTGTATCCAGGTTTGAGGAATACATGTTGTATAGAAGAATATTTGTTACCATAATGATGATATTTTTTTGTTTTTTAAAATTATATGATTCCTATGTTACAGAGCTTATAACATTAAAACAAAAATTATCAAACACAGCAGTAAATGCAACAGCTGAAGAATCAAATCAACCTAGATGTAATAATAAGCATACCAAGGGTTTCTACTGCTGATCTAATTCTCATGGCTGGGAACATATCTATGTCTTAAGAATCTTCTGAAAGTCTTTAGCAGGTTTAGGGCCAAATCTAATTTCAGGAAGAACGTTTTCTCTAGGGCAGAATCCTGCATGCTCATGGTTGACTCAGCCTTCCATCCTTCTGAGGTTGGTAAAATGAGGATCAGGATTGCTGGGGGAAATATGATGACTCTGTAAACTGCTTAGAGCAAGGGTGTCAAACTGGTGGCTCGTGGACCGGATGCATCACGCACAGGCCATGCCCACCTTAGCTCTGCAAATGGGGAAAACATCACAAAACATCATGTGATGGCAACGTGACACCACAAATTTGACACCCGTGGCTTAGAGAGTGCTATAAAACACTATGAAGTAGTATATAAGTCTAAGTGCTATTGCTATCCCACAGCAGACTTCTACTGTTAGATTTGATGAATAGAAACAATTGGGGAGAAACAATCCTGCAAATAACTTGGCCATATAACATGAAAGGATATATAGTGAACAACTAGCTTCTTGATTCCTATAGTGTTAGGTATATATAGATGAGCCAGTATGGAGGCCAAAAAGACAGAAGACTAGCAGATTGTATCTATGAACATCAACTAGTTTTCAGAAAATATGATGAAAACTCCTTAATTTTAAACACATGCACATATTCAAGCAAAATTTTAAGTGGGAAACTGTGAGCATCTTAGAACAAGCCAAATCCTAAAACATTAGATAATTCCTGGAAGCCTGGCACTCAGACAAATCAGTCATCCACAGGCACATAGAGATAAACAACATCTATATACCATTCAAAAGAGACAGTCAAAAAGCAAAAAAGGAAACAAAAAGACCAAAACACCTCCTCACCAGCTATCAATACCCAGATGGACAGAGATTAACACCAAGATTAACATTAGACCAACAGTCAAGAAGCAAACAGTACTCATTTAAGGAATTATCAAATAAATTAACAGCAAACAAGAACCCAATCAAGAAATCACCAAAACCATCCCACCAACACTGTCAGGGCAAGCCACTGCAACATTAAAAAAAAGAGAAAACCCTACTCCTTACTAGCGCTGATGATGTTACCTAGTTTGGTAATGAAATAGGTGCAAGAAAACAATCAAGCTGATAGAGCACCAAAGACCCAAAGATCAACCCCAAGCTACAAATACTTTCTTTCAGTACAAATAAATGAATAAGGGGGAAAGCAGAATATTTTGATTAATGAGAGAGAATTTATTATTATTACAGTTGGGACTTGCAGCTGGACTCAAACTCTGTGAGTATTTCCTAATGTACAGCAGGCTAGCCAACTCCTCTTGGAATATTTTTAACTGGGCAATCTTACCTGCTCCCAGAGTTATCTCCAATTGGTTGGCTGTATTTGGGAAACCTGAGGTACGTTGGTATCTTATCTATCACCAGTTGGTTGGCTGCATTTGGAGAACCTGAGATAATTTTTTGATCCATTGTTTGAATCTGATTAATTATCAGACACGTGTGTGTGTGTGTGTGTGTGTGTGTGTGTGTGTGTGTGTGTCAAGAGTCCAAAAACTCAGGAGTCCAAGTTATTTAAAACTAAGTCACCATAAATGATCTCAAGATTTTCAGCAGGATCTTTCTTCCTTTCCATTCCTTGCAATGAGGTCTGTTCGGAAAAACTGACCTATTTCAATTAAGTCATATCTGTTACAGTGCCAGTTTTATAATTTTCCTGAATCTGAAAAATAGGGAAAGTAAGGAGAAGCTAAGGAAAGACCATGATAACTCACATTGCTAGCCAACAACTGGCTACAAACCAACAACTGGCTAGTAACCCTTATGTGAGTGTTCAAGGTGTTAGTGTGACCTGCTTCACTTCAGGGTAAGTACAATGTTGCTCCCTAAATAAATGGCAAAAGGAAAAATAAATATGGAATACAGCAAGTAAGACTGTAATAACAAACAGAAATTTGTATCCTTTGGATGGCTTTTCTTCCATTTTTTTAATGTCTTGATCTTTACAGAAATGTTATCGGCAAAACTACATTTATCATGAGCTTGTTAAGCTGGTCTGTGCTTACGTGATTTAATCTTAGATTTAATTTAGTATTGACATCTTTTTTAGTCAATACTAAGTGGCTTAGTCCCTAATAAATATAATTAGAATAATATTAACTGCAACAGATGAGAAAGTCCAATACATGGTATTCAAAAGCAGAAAAATGCATGCCAATTATTTCCTGTATACCAAGAAGTAAAACAAATTATTATTTAATTAGGTTGTATCCAACTTTAAACCCTGTTTTTCTGTACATTGCAGAAATCAATATTCTGATGTTCACAGAAGTAATTGTGTATGAATAAAGTATGATACTTTGATAAAACTAATGAAATCTTATTGAAATTTTAAAATAACAATGTATATGACTGGAACAATATATCCTTTGAATTAATGTGCACTTAGTAAAGCTTACTTGCTCAATTTTTAAAATCTATGTCAATAGAATAAACTGCCACGGCCATAGATTCCTTTCTGGTTCAAAGTTCTACTATATTGGTTGGTGTAATGATTTTTAAAAATTCCTACATGTTTACATGTGGGTAGTTAGAGAAAGAAAGCAGTATGTTTCAGAAGCAGGTCGAAATAAGCAAAACAAGTTTAATTGCCAGTCAGTTCGTGGAATTTATTGGAAAAAAGAAATAAAATTGTCAGCTCTAAACTGGAGTTACTTTTATTATCTGCCTGCAGAATTATTTTTCTTGTGAATAGTTCATCTCCTATTCCTCACTTTCTGAAATCTATAAGGAATAGAAGGCCAGAAATTACTAAATTTAAAACAGGCCTGAAAAGATTGTTAATATGAAACTGATTCACGGAGAAAAAGATGAGTAGCACAAAAGAGCCATATGCATTTAATAAATAAATGAATAAATGTTGTAGAAACATAAACTACAAATCACAAATCTCTATAATAAATCAATATTGCATCAACATAAATGGCAAATCACTAGGAAATATGAAGAAATATACACTGCAGATTTCAGTTTCAAGCACCCTCAGTATCTAAGAAATTCTTTTTCAGTCCTCAAAATTGTATAGAAAATCTGTCTATCCATCCATCTCCCAATCCATATAGACATAATTCCATTACATCTTGGTGGAGCCCTGGAGAAAATGGTTTGAATCTAGATACTACAGACATAGTTACTGGTAATCCTCAACTTACAAAACAATTGAGTCTCAAATTTCTGTAGTTAAGTGAGACATTTGTTAAGTGAGTTTTGCTCCATTTTATGACCTTTCTTGCCACAGTTGCTGAGTGAATCATTGCAGTTGATAAGTTAGTAACCTGGTTGTTAAGTGAATCTGGGTTCCTCATTGACTTTGCTTGTCAGAAGGAATCACATAAGGAGGAATCTTGTCAGAGGGAATCACATAACCTTGGGACAAAGCAACGGTCATAAATATGAACTAGTTGCCAAAACAATCTGAATTTGGATCCCATGATCATGTGGATGCTGCAAAGGTGGTAACTCTGATAAAAGGTCATAAGTCATGTTTTTCAGTGCCACTGTAACTTTGAACGGTCACTAAATGAACTGTTATAAATTGAGGACTGTTTGCATATGTGCTTCTTTGAACCTCTGAATATTCATTCCTTGGGAATGGCAATGGAAATTGGCTCTCTGCATATAGTATTTTGTTAGTCATCCTGGGGAAAAAATATGCTAGATTAGAAATGTGAATTAATAGGATTCTCTTGGAGCTGGATTTTTTTGAAAATTTTGTTTCTGTTTTTGCAGCTTTTGATGCTGATGCATGTTCATTGCTTATCATAATTAAATACGGCAGGCAGATTTCTACCTGTTAAGGCATGTCTGTCAAATCCGTGCTTAGCACGGTGTTGCTAATAAAATTCTGCTATGGACGAGTAACAGAATGATTAATGTCTTTTAAGTGCATATTTCCACTTTTGAAGGAAAAGGCACATTTTCTTTTTGAGAACCAACACGGATAACATTTCAATTTATTTATTTATTTTGCAGAGGTATGCATTTTGTGGCAAACAGGCACGTTAATAAACGATAAGTACTACCAAAAGTACTGTAGCATTAAATTAAAATATATATCATGACCCCCTCATTCAGGATGCGTTATGTTTTAATATGTTACGAATGCAAATGCAGAATCGTGCCATTATCTCAAAGACGCTGTGCAAAAATCCAGAACAGAAGGGTAGATTAAAAGAATCCTGTGTATTATAAAAATGCAGTATTTGGTAATTCAAACACTTTAAAGGCTTATAAAATCCCTTTAAAAAAATCTCTGAATGAATCCACTGAAGCATTTATCTCTCGATTGAACATTTCCCCCCCACCTCTTATCTTGGGAAACATTCACCAAATATTGATTGGATGACAGAAATAGAGACAGAACTGCAAACCAGTAGAGGGAGGAACAGTTCTGTTGCATGGCAATCATTCTTCAAAAGAAGAAGAAAATATTTTGGAATAAGGTTTTCTGGAAAACAACTTTCTATATTATGCTGCAGCTTTCGGAAAGGATGTATAAATTAAATGGCTAAATTAAATGAGTTACTGGTTATTACAGTGACGATAGAGATGCCCAATTTACTTTTCTATTTAACCATTGACTTTATCAAATGTTTTAGATGAGTTACTATTGGCCAGGTTAACCTAAGTTGGGTGGTTGTGAGGATAAAAAGGGAACACATAAGGAAATGCAGAAATAAGTTATGCCACACTACAATAAGTTCAGATGCGGAGGGTTTTATGAAATGCCATTTGTTTATACTTGTATTTATATTCACTGAAGTAGGCACCACATCATATCCTTTTGATTATCAGCTTTTGAATACAAGCGGATTACCGATTCCATTTCAGATGCACACAGTCATTTTTTAACATACATAAGCCACTTGTTCTATGTATAATTAGCTGACATAAATTCTGTGAGTAATATGGGACTTATTTCCTATTCAGAACGTATCATCAGATTACACATAATTCGATCGTAGTGTTCTTCTAAATCTATCGGCCATTCTATCCTGCTGCAATATTTATGAAGTTTCCAGAGCTAACATCCCTTATATCATTCATTCATTCATTCGTTCGTTCATTCGTTCGTTCGTTCGTTAGTTTGTTTGTTTGTTTAAATTTATACCCCACCTCGGTCAAGGGGAACTCGAGGCGGCTTACAACAGTTTAAAATATATTTTTTACAATATAATGTGCTAAAAATTTCTAAATAACACATTCATATGACAATCACTACTCATCCGAAGAGAAGAATGGGGAAAAGGGAAAAAGAGGAAGAGAAAGGGAAAAGAGAAGTTGGGGGGGGGCATCAATTCTAGGTCTGCCTACAGAGCCAGGTCTTAGTGGCTCTGCGGAAGGCCAGCAAATTGGAGGTATTTCTAATCTCCACAGGGAGTTGGTTCAAGAGGAACGGCGCCACCACACAGAAGGCCCTAGCTCGGGGACCCGCCAGCTGACATTGTTTACCTGACGGGACCGTAACAGGCCAACTCTGTGGGATCTAACTGGGCACTGGGAGGCATGAGGCAGCAGAAGGTGGTCTACTAAGCCATGAAGGGCTTTAAAAGTTGTTACTAGCACTTTGAATTGCACCCGGAAGACTACTGGGAGCCAGTGCAGCTCACAGAGTATAGATGTTATATGGGTGTGCCGTCGGATGATCTCACCCAGCAGTTTCATGTATATGTTAAATAGCAGGGGGAGAGAGTACCAAACCCTGAGAAACCCTGCAAGGCAGAGCCCTCGGATCAGATCTCTCATCTCCCCACCAACACTGACTGGGTATGGCCTGAGAGGTAGGAGGAGAACCTCCCACTGCCAACCCCCTGAGCCGCCCCAGAAGGATACCATGGTCGAATGGTATCGAAAGCTGCCAAGATGTCAAGAAGCACCAGGACAGAGGAAGCTCCCCTATCCTGACCTGCCAGAGATCATCTGCTAGAGCGACCAATGCGGTCTCAGTGCTGAACCCGGGCCTGAACTCAGACTGCAAAAGATCTAGATAATCAGCTTCCTTCAAGGTATGTAGGAGTTGAAGTGCCACCACCTTCTCAACAACCTTCCCAGAAAAGGAAGGTTGGAGACCAGCTGAAAATTGTTCAAAACAGCTGGGTCCAGGGAAGGCTTCTTGAAGAGAGGTCTCACCACCGCCTCCTTCAAGGCTGGCGGGAAGAAACCCTCACTCAAAGAAGCGTTAATAGCCACCTGGAGCCACCTGCATCTCACCTCCTAGCCAGCCAAAACCAGCCAGGAGGGACACGGGTCCAATAAACAGGTGGTGACATTCACTGCACCCACAACCTTGTCCACATCATCAGGGGCCTCAGGAACAAACTCTTCCCAGATAACAGAACTAAGACGTGCCCCAGTCACCTCCATGGACCCTATCCAGCCAGAGTCCAAGTCTGGCTGAATCTGGGCGAATCTGAATCTGACAGAAACTGAACAAACTCCAGCTCTACGCTCTACGCTGGAAGGGTTCCTTGACATCAGGACGGAGTTTCAGGACGGAGCTGTCACCCTAAACAGGGTGGCTGGGTGGCAGTCTGCAGACGTGGTAAGAGCGGCATAGTAAGAATGTTTTGCCACTTTTATCACCACTAAATAGGTTCCAATATGGACTCCTAGTAGTATTCAGTCTGATTCAGCTTTCCCGGATCTCCAGTGGTGCTCTAGACATCTCCTCTGCCGCTTCATTCCCTGGAGACCCTTGGTAAACCAAGAGGACCTCCGAGATCGGCAAACAGAGGTCGCAAAGGCATGACTAGGGCCCCAGCAGCAGCACTATTCCAAGCCGCCACCAGGTCCTCAGTCAAGCTGTGGGCAAGGGAATCAGGAATCTCCCCAAGCTCCCTCTGAAACCCAATCGGGTCCATCAGGTGCCTGGGGTGGAACCATCTAGTTGGACCTGCGGCGTGGGGTGGCTGTCACAAAATCCAATCTCAAGAGGGAGTGATCTGTCCATGACAAGGGTTGAATAACTATACCCCCCAGTTCTACATCACGGTGCCATTGCTCAGAGATAAATACTAGGACAAGTGTGTGCCCCCCCATGCGTCGGACCCTGAATTACTTGGGTCAGGTCCATGGTTAGGACCATCTCCAGTCTGCCTGTTTTCCGCAAGGCCGTCAAGACCTGGCTTTGCTATCAAGCTTGGACCTGATCC
>JANHGC010003141.1:127170-140867 GCA_027560395.1 Boaedon fuliginosus | reverse complement strand
CTTTCCTTTCCTTTCCTTTCCTTTCCTTTCCTTTCCTTTCCTTTCCTTTCCTTTCCTTTCCCTTCCCTTCCCTTCCCGTCCCTTCCCTTCCCTTCCCTTCCCTTCCCTTCCCTCTTCCTCTTCAGTAGGAATAAAAGCATACATCAATAGAAGATAAGGAAATTCCTTATTCTGCTCTCTATCCATCATTCTGAGGAGAATTCTGTGACTGAAAAGTTCATTGCATGTATATACACACACAGACAGACACAGACACACACACACATCCGATGAATTAGGATGAATCATTTTCAATGCAAATCCACCACCTGAAACAATTTGTTTCTCTCACCATATGTTCAGTTCTTCAAGCCAATGGGCACAGATAAGGTTCACTGCAATCATTGATTCATCAAAGCATTATCCTTATTGTTTATAGTCTTGGGCTGATTGTTTCAGGGACATGAATGAGAGTTAATATACTGTAACTTAAGACAATTTCTACCCAAGCAAGCTATTTTGAGACAGCTCTATAGGTTTTTATAATTTTTAACCAACTACAGGCAAGAAAGAATATATCTCAATGTGTTCAACATGGTGATAATTGTATGTCTTAGAAATGAGCAAATATGCTTCAAGCTTGATTATTTTAATTCAGACAAGAGCCATTCTAACATTTAAGATCTGCACCATGAGCTTCAGATTTTCCTTAAATTTACGGTATACTGAATTGTATAGTTTATTCTATTTTAGAAAAACAAATTTTCTTCTAAACAGTAAGCTTCTCCCCCAAAAAATCCTTCAATAAAACAAGTTCCCTGTTTTTAGCTGTTTTTGGTGTGTGTGTGTGTGTGTATATATATATATATATATATATATGTATATATATATGTAAGTCTCTGGTTATTCGGGTTTTCTCCCGCGTAGAATTGGAAGAATCTTGGCGACGTTTCGACGAGTGTGACCCCATATATATATATGTAGGTCTTTGGTTATTCGGGTTTTCTCCCACGTAAAATTGGAAGACTCTTGGCGACGTTTCGACGAGGTCACACTCGTCATCTTCAGACTGGTCTTCAGACTTCAGGCTAGTACCTTCCACTTCGTGCTTCATTGCTGCCAGAGAGAATTGCAGTGGGAGAATTCATCTCTCCTGTCCGAAGAATGTATTTTATATCTTCTCTTCTTCAAATGGGGAGTGTGGATGACCATTGTTGACTAGCTGGCTGACAGATTAACTGCATTCCTCCAGCTATCTTCATATATTAAATAGTTAACCCAGTTCTCAGCAATGTACTAAACTTGATGTCCTAAGTGTCCCTTCAAACTCTATATTTCTTCATTCATTATCTAACATCTCATTCACATCTAGACTTCAAGTGATTATTGATATCATCCCATGTGTGAGAATTCATCTCTCCTGTCCGAAGAATGTATTTTATATCTTCTCTTCTTTAAAGCAACCTTACCAAATCTAGGGAAATCCAGATATGTTAAATGACCATTTCAGGAATTTCCAGCCAAGATTCTATTATTTTCCCTTGTGAAGAATCAAGAAAATTGCATTCTAGAAAACTAGATTAGGGAATATGGATTTATTTGATTGGTCGCTTGGTTTTGCTGCCAATATGTTCTTTCTAGATGTTATCTTTTTAATTCACTGTTTTGTAATATAATTGTAATCCAATTCTAACTCTTTATACGAACTTTTATATTGCAAAATAAAATTAAGGTTGGATTAACATGTTTTTATATCAAGGGCTTATGTTTATCCAGTGAAACCAGCATTCATTTTAGTGTTATTTTTTAATTTAGTAAAAGTCAAATTACAGATTTGATGAAAAAAGCATTTAAATTGCCACTTTCAGTTTAAGAGAGAGAGACTCTTAATTCCCCTTTGCTCACGCAGTATATATTCTTGTGTCCCAACAAAGACTAATCAACACTGTAAATGAAGTCCTGTGATCTAGCTTCGCATTTAAGAAACTTCCTTACCTTGAGTTGAGGCTGATCGATTCTTCCAAATCTGGTGCCAACATTCTGTCAATCAGTTACTTAATTTGATTGTCAAGGCCAGGAAGACAGATGCTTTTTTAATGTCCACCTGGAAAAAATATATACATTATCAGTTTTCTATGGCCTCTGATGAATAATAGGTTGCCTGTCACATTAAGGAATGCATTGAACTCCTTTTAAAAAACAAACTGATGGATATAATATTAACCTGTATGAGTTACTTTTCAATTACTATGAACAACCTAGATACCTACAACCTATTTATTACTAATATCTATTTTAGTAATAAAAATAGCTAGATTAGATATTGATCAAAGTTTGGTGAATGGGAAAGACATGAATTACATGGTACTTACGAAAGTTTATGAAGGTTTAATTATGTTTTATTTAAAGAATCCTAGGCATAAATACCATTTCTAAACTGAGAAAAACATTAAATAATGTGCCCACTGCTAGAATTGAAGATTATGATAAATTAGAAAATAGTTTGCTTTGGAATGACATTTCAAAGCATAATTTCCATTAGTGATGTTCTGTGTGCTGAAAGTGAAATAATTATTTTAATATCTGATCATTCTAGCCACAATTATACCATACATTGTGGGCATTTTAAACAGGTTTCCTTGTCACTGAAAATCATTAGTACATACTTTTCCAAACTTATAAAATGTTGGGCAATATTTGTTTAAACTTTGCTAACATTGCTGCATAGCAATAGCTTAACACTGATTATTTAAAAAAAAATAGTTGTTCAAAACTTTTCAAAACTCTGTTCCACAAGAAACCTGCAGGATGGACTTCGGGTTTGACTTCCGGAGGCTCTTGGCATGGAATTCACGAGCTCTGTGGTTCTGTCCCAGGCCTGCCGGTCTGAGGGCTCCTAAAAGAGCCTAAGTCTCCCTGTAGGGGAGGTGAAGCGAGGACCAGTAGGGCGGCACCCAACATGGCTGCCATTAAGTTGGGTCTTTACTGGAATAAGAGAGAGCAGGAGGACAAGGTGAAGATCTAAACAGAGTTTTGTGATTGGATGAGAAAAAAAAATAATTGAGCTAAACTCCAGAATAAACATTCAAATAGAAGCTTGCAAGAGTGGACTGGTGCATAATTAATTTCTTCAAGATTAATATAGAACTCAAGAAAACTTTGATATTTGTCCTGTGGTTCCCAGATTGGAGGTGGAGTTGATTGCGGGGCTCAAATCTGCGGTGTGAGAGAGGTGCTTGATTTTACAGTTATCGCTAATAGACTGGATTAATTTATAAAATGGAGACCGCAGGAGCCGGAGTGCGCTTTGCAGCCATGAGGTAACATTGTGAAATGATGATCGATACAATGGATTCTACCCGTGAGTTGGGACGCAAAATTTTAGATATAATGAATAAGGAGCTAGATTTGGGAGAGAAAATGGAGATGGCGGGTGGCCAGACAGAACAACTAGCCCAAGAGACTCAGGAGATGGAGGAGAAAGAGGAACAGGTGGTGGAAGGCGGAGAGGGAGAAAGGAAAATGGTGCCCGATCAACTGAAAAGACAAAGGAACATAAAATCTTATTTTCTTCGACATAATAGTTCAGGGAAGGAGGAACAAGAGAAAGACGAGAAATGACAAATGGACCCTCAACTTGGAAACGTGGACTCCAGTGGTAAAATAAAGCAGAGATCATCGAAAAAGTTTGCAAAAGAAGATAAAGAAACTAGAAATGTCTGGGCTCAGAGAGAAACTAGACAACAAATGGGAACTTTGAGAGAAACAGATTCCTTGAAGAAGAACAGAAGAAATGGGGGATAAATTATATTACATTAATTGAGAGTTAGCCTGACAGTATGTATAAGTAGATTTTAAGAGGAGTTGACAAAAAGGGGTTTTCTAAGGATAAAAGGCGGGGGGGGGAATTTTGGGGAAATTAAATTTGTGGGTCAGGCGAACTTGATATGTTTTTTTAATTGATTTATATTTTGTGTTTTACAAATTTTAAAATGCTTGAGAGAAATGAAGATATATTAGGGTTTTAATCAGTTAAATATATACTATATTTACTTTTTTTGTTTTCTTTCTTTTCTTGCTTTTTAAATAAAATAAAACTAATTAATTGAGATGGGATTACAATGTATAATACTTAAATTTTTAAATCCATTGAGAACGTTTGAGGTTAGGAAGCCATACATTAATTTTAAGATGAGATTATAATAACGATATTCATTATGGAGATGATTTTAAATAAAGGATAATGGTTGATAGAACTTAATTCCCTGCGAGGGGAAGAGAGGCGGGATATAAATCCAATAAATAAATAAAATAAATAACTGCATGGAGAAATAATAAAATAAAAAATGTATGTCAAATTTAAATTGATGAATTTCCCTAAACAAATGGTTTTAACAATGCAATATATACTTTTTCTTTTTTGTATGGCGGGTAATATGAATTTAGGGGACACTTGGATATATAATTGAATTGTCAAATTTAAAGGAGAAGATAGTATAAAGATGTTTTTAAAATATGAGGATAAAATGTAATGATTTTATTAAACAAATATGGTTAATGATTGAATGGAATATGATTGTAACTCAACCAAATCTGTTTGGACGCAAGAGATGTTCGTTTTTGTTTTGGAAAATAATAAAAAACTTATTTAAAAAAGGAAACCTGCAGGATGCAATATATTTAGCAGTTTATACCATTTTTTTCTTGGAGTTTTGTATCATTCTCAAGTTGCTCACCAATGGATGTAAAGTAAGAATTGTTCCTTTTGTTTGTCAACACTTGCCATAACCACACATACTTTTGTGATGCTTCCAAGTTGATTTCCCACTGATGTAGCAGGGTGTAGAATACCTAAGCTTCTGAGTGAGAACTACTTTACAAAACTTGTATATTGTATGCAGTTGGGTCATAGACACTTATCAGACACAACAAGAAACATATATTTAGTTTAATTAGGAAGACAAAGTGAAAATATTTTGAGTTGGAAATAATTCTCCAGTTTATAGAATCAACTTTTATAGTTCTGGGTTAGTTTTGTGTTTTTTGATGATGACTAATTGGCATTCCGAGCCTGTAAAACCACTAAGGAAATCACAAGAGATAACAAGGTCAAGTAAGCAGTATGGTCAATGATATATTTCTAGCCATTAAACCACAGTCACAAAACATTGATCAAAAGGCCCTACATATTTGACAAAGCTGTGACCTTCCAAATAGTATTCGGTAAATGGGAAAATGACAGGGTTGCACTGGATGTCTGGAATAGTGTTTGTCTTGAAAACCAAACTCAATGTGAAAACCGTTCTAGTGACTACTAATACTCCAAGGTATTCCCAGTTAGAAAATCACTTTAAGATCTTAAACAAAATAGAGACTATTCTACAAATGCAATAATAATTACTGTAATGGCTACAGATAAAGATCCGAGATATAGCCTAGAAAGATCCATGGACTAGTATTTTGTATTTTTATCGTGTTTGTTGTTGGTTGGTTGGTTTTGTCACCCAGTTGTTTAGACGAGATTTGTCATTTTTGTTCTGGGATTGGCAGATGTTGTCCTTTGATAGTTTTACAGGTATAATCTGAAGATGTAAGCGGTTTCAAGTAAAGCTGCCTTTTGCAGTTGACTAATGGTAAATGTGTTCAAGTGATGCTCCAGCTGTTTTGGGATTGCATTGGTATTATCTTTGCTTCCTTATGCCTTAGTCATTCTATTATTATTTTATGGTACCTTCTTCTAGTGTCTACTCATAGCATCTTTCTCTTTCACCTTCTTTCCAAGAATGACCAACCTGGCCACTGCACTATGTCCTGATAAATCCTGGAAGTAAAATACAAGATGGAAATTTTCTTCTTCCTATTATAACTTCACAAATAGGACATTTTTAAAATAGAAAAAAATAATAAAGGGGGGAAAATCAATAAATATTTATAAGTGATCCATCCATTATCCAACCCATGTTGATTCCAAAAGGACTGTGCTTCAGCCTCCATTCCCTGTAATCCATCCAATTTTCTTCATGACTGATATAAAACAAATGGGAGGAAACGGTTGCAATTGGCACCAGCAGTTAGTGTCAGATTAGAATAGCTACAACTCTAACAGCCCATGTAAACATCTACCAAGAATGCACCCTGCCTACATAGATGTTAGCATCTTAAGTGCATTGGGCTCAAAATATTCACTGGCATGCCTCTACTCATTTCAAGAGAGCAATATAACTTGTGGAAATGAAAATTTAATGAGGGAAACAGCCATAAGACAATGCACAAGCCTTCTAGGGCTGCTTGTGAATAATTGTCAGTAACATGGTATTATGCCTATCTAAATAAAATAAAATCAGTGGACAGAAACATTCTATTTATTCTAGGTGTGAAAAGAAGAGCTTTAAAATGCAGAATGGAAACATTGATGGTTTATTGGAGTTGCTGTGAGAAACATATATAAATTTATTTTATGCCTCAATGCATGAACCATAAAATGTTTAAGTTTAAAAAGGTACACAGAAAAATCATATTCTAGAAAATATGTACATTTCACAGATTTTTCACACTTTTTTAAAATTTTAATTAATAAAAGCAAAAAATGAAAATGAACTTCTTATATGACATTGAACATTGCCCCATTTAATAATAAAGATTAATAGCAAATGTATGAAAAAATGTTTCCCTTGAGTTCATTTGCATTTAATCTATTTAGCATATCTTATAAAATGACATTTTAAATAGCCTCTTCTGGAGGGGAAAAAAAACTAGAAAAGAGAGCAGAAATGAGCTCAAGAGATCTTTCATAAACATTCTTTGATAATCTTCATTATGTTCATAATATTCTGTGCTAAAGCTTTAATATAAAAGTCATTCTTTAAGTTGAAGAAGCTATTTTAATATCCTAGATATTAGATATTCAACCTGATGCATCCTGTGCTGTAGAAGCTCTTCTGATTAAGAAACACACTTCTTTCTACAATACAAACCAGTTCAAATCCTGATTTTATTGCTCCACCACTAGAGTTTTAAAGATACTAGCTCTTGAATTACTATATATAACCTTGTTCCTTTATATTTAGAGATAAGCACATGTAGGATCTCCTGACTTCTGTCATGTTTTGCTGATTTCCGACTTCTAACTGCCAGCAGTTCTGCCAGCAATTCTGCTGACTGCCGGCTGTCAGCAGTTCGAGTCTCATCAGCTCAAGGTTGACTCAGCCTTCCATCATTCCAAGGTGGGTAAAATGAGGACCCAGATTGTTGGGGAAAATATGTTGAGTCTGTAAATTTCTTAGAGAGGGGGTGTAAAGCACTGTGAAGTGGTATATAAGTGCTATTACTACTTCCAGTATCCAATGGAAGGGTTGCATCCAAATATAGTCCAGGCTTAATTCAAGCTAATGAACCCAGATAAGATCAGTTAGATGATGGAACCTGCTGAGATGACCCAGAAGTATATTCCAAGCATCTTTATGTTTAGGAAAAATAGGAAAAAGAGTCCAAGGCATGCAACAAAAATAAAAGTAATGGAAGGAATCCATCACCACTGTCAATCTGCTGAAAACAAGAAACTGGTATTAAAATAATAATCAGATGTTTGCAATCTAACCTGTGTATTAGCTACTATTACTTATCTATCCATCTCTGTACCTGTTGCAATGGATCAATCAAAGTCTCTGACATTCACAGTAATTAATATCACTGTTTCAATCATTTGTTTTACAATGATAACTTCTTTTTTGTTTTATTTTAGTAACAGAGAATTCATTATGTAGGTTTTCAAATGTAGGAATGAAACAAAGGAAACCTGAAATACAGACATTTTCCCCCATCTATATTAGCTACATAGTTTATTCATACCCTTGTTTATTCTCTTAGTCAGTAAGAGAGTCTTACCAATAAGTAAGTGGCTTTATATATTGAAACATCTGTTATGCACATTTATTCTCTGGATTTCAGTTCCTCCTTACATAGAAATCAGTTTAACATTGTGCCATTTCTAACACCTTAGCCTGGCAAAGAACTATGTGTGTTTTATTACATTTCAAGGTCTTTCAACAACCTAGCTTCTTTGCAGCACACAAATTATTTACCATAGATATAATTCAACACAGGATAATACTGGTAATAAAAAAATGTAAACCCACTATCAGAACCAGAACCACCACGATCTGCTTTCTTTTCTAAGGACGAACCTGACCTTTCCTTGAGATTTCACTGATACCTTCATGTTGCTTTTTCAGCAGCATTGTTGATGCGATCTCTTATTTCCTTCTGATGGGATATTTTGTTGACTTTCCACTTGGCTTGTCATACTGGAATTTGCTGATGGTGTTCTATCTAAGAACTAACCCGATCCAATCAGCTGCACTAATTGAGGATCAGCCAAAGTTAGTAAGGCAATCTCTGGTCTTGGAAAAAGGAATACATTTTTAGAGCAATGGGAGGATATATGAGGCCAGCAGCAACAGTATTCTATTTCACTTCCAACAAGCAAGCAAGCTAAAACACCAAGAGAAAGTCTAATGACATTTTCAAGTGCCTTCTCTGTTGCTGCACGTGCCCTCCTGCAATCCACATAAGAGCAACCCTGCTGTCCTTCAAGGAAGCCCTGAAAATCTGGCTTTTTTCCCCAATCTGTAAGCCAGGTTGTGACATCAGCCTGTTACTGAGTTTTGACAATCTATTATACATTGCCATAGTTTTATTCCCCAATATGCCCATTTTACTTTTTGTTTTAAACTGCATACAGTATATTGCTGTAGGGCTTTATAGGTAACCACCAGCACCTTGAATTGCACCCAGAAACACACTGGTAACCAGTGCAGCCCACACAGGAATAGTGTTATGTGTATCCTATATCTGGCACCAGTTATGGATGCATTCTGCATCAGTTAAAGTTGGTGAATAGTCTTTAAAGGCAGCCCCATGTAGAACATGTTACAGTAGTCTAATCTGGAGGTTACAAGAGCATGAGTTACTGTGAGCAGATCTCCCAGTCCAGTTATAGACACACCACCCAAAGGTGTGCAAAGGCCCTCCCAAAGGTGTGTAATGGTTGCCACCTACTTCTTGAGGACTCCCAGATTGCACACCAGGTCTGACTGGGGCAGTGCCAAAGATGGAAGATCCTTGTTTCCTGGGGTCCAACTACTCATAGCCACTACCACTTGTAAGATTTGAATTGGAGTCTGTTTCACCCCTCCAGTCCCCAACAGCCTCTAGACACTGAGATAGGACATCCATGGCATCACTCAAGGGGCCTGGGGTAGAGATATAAATATCCAAATCCTAATAAAATAAACTTTAATCAGTAAACTGGTTGAGCCAAGTTGCTTTAAATTTAATCCGGTTTAGGCTTTTGATTTCAATTGGGTTAAATCAGCTTAAAGCATAGCACAGTATGCTGACTTCCAAAGTATTTAACAATATGTTTCAGTTTTAGAATATGATAAAGATCAATGTAGGATAAGTAGTTGGTAATAGTAGAATAACAGAATTGGAAGTCTCACTCTTCCATTCTTTAAATCATCATCCTCATGGTAAAATGACTATCATACACAAAGCATAGCATCATTCACAGTTAATCAATTTAAGTTGGGAAACTGGTGTTTCCCTCTAGGAATGTCAAAGAAAGCCACAATGGATTGCTTTTCAATCCCTTTTCCATGATCTGCCAAAGTAAACCCAGCCAAATACAGATGGCAGCCATGGCTGTACTTTATTTCTATCGGCCATATCCCGTTAAGAAACATTGAGGCTTGGGAAAGTTATATAAAAATATATTTTAAAGGAAAATTACATTAAACATAACATATACTAGAGAAATTCAATAACGCAACATTGGAGAAAGAGATACAAAGAGAAAACACAGATTTTGGTAAAAGGTGTCTTTTAAAAAAACACATATTAGGGGTATTTATAAACAAACAGGAACTTATATGAATATGTCCTCCAAAAAATTGCCTATGCTGTGAAATTATATATTCAAATTCCTGTCTGTCCATTATTTGAAAAAGAAATTAGGCAAACAATGCTGGATAGGAAAACTTCTTGGCCAGAGTGACTAGAAGAACAAAACAAATGTTTGAAGAACTGCAGTTTCTACTTCCCATGATTTATAGTGTATTTATTCAGGAAGAAAGTCTCTGATTCCATTTTTTTTCTCAAAAGGGAAACCAAAGGAAGTGTTGGCATATCTCTAATCAAGTATTATTTGAACCAAAAAGGATATCATTAGAAGATTTTTGGATGAAAACTTATCAGTTTTAAAATATTTATTTTTTCTGTGTATTCAAATTATTTGTAAGATCACCTGTTTCAACTTCTTGGCAATCAATAATACATGAAATATACACAATATAAGTAAACAGGAATAAACAAAGTAAAAGTTACTGTAGGGAAAGTGAATTTTCTTGATTACTCGTAATCAAAATCATATAATATACAAAACTGAATGTTAAAAGAGTTTCTTTTAATAAATATCACTATGGATTTTGATAATATGCAAGTTTATATTTCTCATTCAGATGTATAAGAAGTTTAAGGGAGGTTTCTTAAAACCTGTTTCATTTTATATTCTTGTGAAACCCTTACAATGTGTTTCACATCTTTTTAAACAAATTATTTTTCGTTTGTTGCTTTGTTCTCTTAGAATGTTTAAGGGCTCTAGAAAAAGCATTAATTAATTCCTACATCTAGGAGGGGAGCATTTGTGTTTATACATATACCGGTAATATGAAACATTTCTGTATGGGAAATTTATTTTATTTTTCCCACCCCACCTACTGCTGAAGACTTCTTAGTTGTTGCATATCAGGGATTGGTGATATGATGTCCATAAATCCAATGACATCCCTGCAATGCTAAATTAAGGACTGTCTCCTCCTGATCCCTGAGCATGGAGAGTGGAGATAAGCTGGGAACATCACAAGCCAACCTTACAAGTCTGGAGGAGAGCACCCCACCCCTCTTCTCAAGGCACACCTGGGGACTGAAATTTAAAAAGATGCTATGGGGACAGGCGTTTGTCAGGAACAAACACTGGATTTGTAGTTTTGTGTGTGCCGTTGAAGACATTTGGAGTTTGCAGGACTGCTTGTTTCTTCCTTCCTTCATGAACTCAGAGCCTTGTTCCTTACTTCATGGACTCATTTTTGTTCCTGGCTTTAGGGACTCATTTCCTTGTTCCTTTGCTTTGCTGGACTGTGTACAGCCAGAAGCTGCCGTGTGTGTGTGTGTTTGTGTGTGTGCGCGCTTTGCTCTAGGAGTTGCCAAGAACATGGGAGCATTTGGCGAATTTTGGAGCATTAAAGGGGAGTTTGACCTCTCAGTTGGTTGTGTGGGCTTCATGCCTCATCAACACACCACCCTTGTTGTAGGTAGACTCAGGAGTGGGATTTTACCGGTTCAATCCGGTTTGAGCAAACTGGTAGTTCTGTTTGACCCTCTTTGGGCGAACCGGTAGTTTGGGCGATGAATTGGGCCTGCCCACACTATTCTGTGCCTTATTCCCCTGTGTAGAAGTCTAGATGATTGGCACTGATGCATGGATTGCTGTGTGTCAGATGTTTTGACTCACCAGGACTGCAGGAAAAGGTAAGTTTGCTTGCTAGTTTCAAATGGAACATGCATGTTCACCAAACCAGCTGTTAGGCTGTTTGAATCACACCATTGGGTAGACTCTCAAAACAAGTAGAAGTTTCCAGTTTGGAGAGGTCTGCATCATAGATTACCCTTTGTTTGTTCTCCTTTGATGACTTAAAAGCTAGATTTGTGTTCAGGTAAAATGTATGCATGGAAAACATTAAAGCAACCACTTCTTTAGGAGTTTATGTGACTTAGGAGTTTATGTGACTATCAGCAGATTATCAGTAACCCCTCTAGCTGCAAAGCACTTTCCCAACAGTTTTAAAAATGTAATAGGTGGTGGTCACACCTAGCTGAACATGTCAAACTCAACAAAGCCATGTAGAATTGGACCTGCCCTGTGACTGAAGCCAGCAGCAACCCATGGCTATTATCGGAGATGAGTGAATTAAGAAAAATCCCCGAAGAAGGAAATAAATAAATTGGGAAAACTGGGTGGTAGCAGAATGACTTTGGCTCAGCCTTTGTTGAAGCATATGAAATTGCTCAGCTAGTGTTTATAGGAGCTACAGAAGCATCCAGCTGAGAAACACAGTATTTTAGAAAACCTTTTCCCCATGGCAAATATATTGTAGCCTTGATTGCAAAAGTTGGCTGGGGAACTCACTCTGAAATCTATATTAAACAGGCCTTGCTGTCATTTTCCAGAAATCTACAAAAAAGAATAACTAGGTTTTCCCTTTATCCTATCTAACTCTATAATGAAATGCTGAAAGTTTTGCTTCAGGTTCTTTTTCTCCCCTATTGTTTTCATTTAATTCACTGGGAGAAAAAAAAACACACCTAGCTTTGAAAATTTACTTCAAAGGATTTTTAAAAAATGATGACTATAATGTGCATTCTAAATGGACTTTTCTAGGTTCAGCATTCATTGCTCCTCTTGTAGCAAACTCATTTGAAAGTATGAGGGGTGGCGTATAAATTTAATAAATAAATACAGTTATTTATTTATTTATTTTCATATTTATACCCCGCGTCTCTTCACCCGGAGGGGAACTACTGGAAGTATGTTTAACAATATCCTGCAGAAATATTCTGATGCATTGTTCTTAGCCGTTCTGTTTGTTGAAATAAAGCTTGCCTTCAAATTTACTTGAAACAAGAACAAAATGTTGATGGATAGAGAGGAATCCCGAAGGTGCTTTTTCAAAAGGCAACTGGGCTTTCTTTTTTCCCTTTGAAAATGTTTCACTTCTCATCCAAGAAGCTTTTTTAGTTCTGAGTGAAACGTAGAGAATGGAAAGATTTGTATTCCTTGCAGTCATATGGTCATTAGCACTCTCTCTGAGAGTGGTGGATGCCACTTGCCCTCAGAGACACCTGGAGAGTGGAAATGGGTGTGGAACCTTCTTGGAACTGTGGTAAACAGGAGATAGGTGGTGTTGTATCCTACCCCCTCCGTTGAGAGAGGGCTGTTCAATTTTAACATGTGTTTGCCTCTTCCTACTTCTAAGGCACTGCATCATCAAACCTTTTAAGAACTGCGATGGCTGGAAGCGGTGTGTGCTGGAGTCAGCCTGTACTGGTTTGAACCAGCTCTCAAGAGCAGGCTGTTAAATTTTTGGAATTTTGTAAGCTGGCTGAAAACAACAGTGGGCACAAGAACCGACACACCAGTGTTAGCAGCACAGCAGCAATGATGAAACTAAAACCAGTTATTAAACATTTACTAAAACTCGCCTTTGGCTATGTCGTTCCTATTTGATTCCATCCTTGGCTACGTCGTTCCTATTTGACTAAAATTAAGCAGAAGAATTTTTTTTCATAAAAACCCAAGCTGCTAAAAATGGTAGCACAAAATGATGGTAAGTGGATAAAGAAATAAATCCAAGTGATGTTAATTTCTGTGTACATGAAAAGAAATGCTTAGCAAGCAAAGGATTAACTGAAATTTAGTATTGTATAGCAATAGCAATTAGACTTATATGTTTGTTGTTGTTAGTTGCAAAGTCATGTCCAAGCCATTGTGATCCCATGGACAATGTTCTTCCAGGCCTTCCTGTCCTCTACCATCCCCCGGAGTCCATTTAAGCTCGCACTGACTGCTTCAGTGACTTCATCCAGCCACCTCATTCTCTGTC
>JANHGC010003141.1:44694-55705 GCA_027560395.1 Boaedon fuliginosus | reverse complement strand
CCACACAGCTGTTGGATCAGAGTGCTTGCAGAACACCACAAAGATTTTGAAGTCAATCGCGTGCAGTGCGCCTTTGACAGGCAATCGGGAAGCGTGCCCACAAAGCAGGTAACCAGTGAACCGGTAGGAACCCATCCCTGTATCTGATACTGATTCCAGCCGAACTACAACACCTCCTCCTTCTAAGAGAACTTTTCTGTTCAAATCTATATTAAACTCTACTCTACTGACAGTTGCAATAAAATGAAAAAGAACTGTTTTGTTTAGATATCTCAGGAATCTATGAATAGATAAGGAGCTAGTGAACAAGGAAAAATGTTTTAAAGAATTTAAATTTTCATCAAAAAGCATAGCAAGAAATTGGATGTAAGAAAATTTAAAATGGATAAAGGTGATAGTAACTTTGAAAGAGTAAATTTGATGGAAATATTTTTGAAAATATGAGAATTAAAGAGACAAATGGATTTGGTCTTTGGGGCAACATTATTTGTTTAACATTAAAGATAGATGGTTTTTACCAAATAAAGATAAAAGTAATACGAGCCAGGTTATGATAATGATGTCACATGACTGCTTCACTCCCAGGTGCAATCATTAACTCATGGATCATTAAGCAGATGGAGTCCCAGTTAAGAAGTGCAAGATGCATCAGGGGATTAAAGAAGGCCAACAGAGGTTGTACACAAGTGTCTCTTCACCCAGGGACTGAAAATCCTCCCTAGAACAACTCCTGAACAGAGACGCAAAGTGGTAAGGTAAAAAGGGTGGGGTTTCTCAGGAGTATGAGGGAACCATGTACAAGTGTCTGTCCAATCAGGGGCTAAAAATCCTTGTGGATTTTGATTGGTTTTTCAGCTCCTGAATGGAGAGGCAGTGCAGTAAAATAAGAGATGGAGGGAACCTCAGGGGAGGTAGGTAGGCTTGGCAGAGGTCCAATGCAGGGCATGAGTTAGTGTGTCTCCCGTCAGGAATTGAAAATCTCCCTTGCTGAAATGCACAAGGAAAGCATTGACCATTTTGGGGAAGCTGGCCAGGAAGAGTGCAAATGGTCATCACAGGATTGCAGGGAGTTTGGCAACCAGTCATAACTATCTATATCACAATCATATGACCATGGGGGTGGAATGTGACATTTTGCTATGGTATGAAGTGTTTCACAGGCCATAAAGCAGTCTTTCTTATGCCATTAATTTAGACCATCACTAAGTGAATGATCAGGGAGAAATATGGGAATATTTTAAGGCTCAAAGTTGACTCATCCTTCCATCCTTCCGAGGTCAGTAAAATGAGGAGCCAGATTGTTGGGGGCAATATGCTGACTCTGTAAACCTCTTAGAGAGGGCTGTAAAGCACTGTGAAGTGGTATATAAGTCTAAGTGCTATTGCTATTTTAACCTGCAATTGAAATATTTATTGTAAAAAATTCTAATGCTCAATGGTATATATACAATTATTGCAAGGTGTTTCTAGCGCATTTTCCCCCAACATCAATTCTTTACTTTTGTTTTGTTTAATTGCTTCCTCTGTACTGTTGCACAGCGGGAAAAGCCTATAAATAATTCTCAAATAGGCATTAAAGATCCTAATTACCCTCCAACTATTCTCACTCACAATGGATTTTATTCACCATGCTTCTTCTTAAATGATTAAAAGTTTATGGTTTAACCATTTGCTAAATATATGGTCAGCAATGATATGCTGTATCTACATAACAATAAGTTAAGAGTGGAAAAATGGCACGGTATAGTATTTGTGATCGAAGGGTTATCCCAGTCCTTTATTATATACAATATCCCAGAAGCACGAAGCCAAAGGTACTAACCTGAAGACCAGCCTGAGGTGCCAGCCTGAAGGTGACGAGTTCCACCTCATCGAAACGTATAATAATATATATTGTAGATTTATAGATTTATAATAATTTTATAAATAATTTATAATATTTCTAATAATCATATAAAATTATATATATATATGTGTGTGTGTTTTCATAGATTTTCATGGGTGTAGGTATGTAAGTCTTGGTGTAATCGGGTCTTTTCCCGTGTAGGCTTGAGAATATCAAAGCAACGTTTCGACGAGGTCTCACTCATCATCTTCAGGCGTCTTCAGCTGTAGATTTTGGCTGAGACTTCAGCTGCAGATATTAGCTGCTACAGCTTCTCGCTCTTAAAGGTGAATGCCATTCACCTTTAGTATTTTAACTCCTGTAAGCGCCTCGAGTTCCCCTTGACCAGGGAAGAGAGGCAGGGTATAAATCTAATAAATAAAATAAATAATAACTCTTCAGAGAGATTCTAATATATGTCCATGTTGTATTCAGTTTTTATTTGATTCCAGAAAATTTTCTCTGAATATTTAAAAAAGATGCATAACAAGTTCATTTTGTGTGTGTGTGGACTTTGAATACATTTGGAAGTCAGCTTTTCTCAGCATATCTTTTTCTGCTATTTTTAACATAATTATACTAAAATATACAATACTTTCCTAATACGAATCCCTAATATGAGTCACTCAAGCCTTACCTTACATTTGGACTAGTGCAATGAGATCTACATGGGGCTATTCCTGAAGAGCATTCAGAAGCTACAACTGGTGCAGAGTATGGCAGCATGAGTAACCCACATTAGACCACTCCCCCACAAGCTGCACTGGCTGCTGATTTGCTTCTGGGTACAATTCAAGGTGTTGGTTATTACAAGTCTACATGGCAAGGGTCTAGGTTACTTGAGGAACTGCCTCATCCCAATCTGACTGACCTGAGGGAGTATGCTGCAGGCCCTGGAGTCAGGGAATTTTGTCAGGGTGGTCTGGGAGAAGAGCCTTCTCTGCAGTGGCTCTTGCCCTTTAGAACATCTGAGATAAGATTGACTTCCACTTTTCTGACTTTCTGTAAGGGCCTGAAGACCTGCCAGATGCCTTGGTGCCCAATGGTGGATTAAGAGATGTGGTGGCGGAGTGGCTATAATGTAGTATTGCAGTCAAATTCTGCTCACTGCCAGCAGGTCGATTCTGACCAGGTCAAGATTGACTCAGCCTTCCATCCTTCCGAAGTCAGTAAAATGAGGACCCAGATTGTTTGGGGCAATATGCTGACTCTGTAAACTACTTAGAGAGGGCTGTAAAGCACTATGAAGTGGTCTATAAGTCTAAGTGCTACAGCTATTATCACACTGTACAGATGGTTGATAAATTAAGAGGCAATCCCACCTGCCCCCCCATGCACATCCTGCTTCCTTCCTCCCCATCTTTTCATTATAGCTTTATTTTGGATTGTAATTCCATTTTTATTGTCTTTAGAAATATTCATCTTTGATGGTTTTATTGCTTTTAATGCTGTAAGCTGCTCTGAGTCGCTGCAAAGTGAGATGGGCACCAAACAAATTTAATAAATAAATAAACAAAATAAAAATAATATATGCTTTATTGAATGTAGCCTTCAGTGACATACATTCTGCTTAGAGATTTTAATTTGGGTTAGGTTATAATAAGAGACAGGAACCATAACATCTTTCAAACAATAACTTTATTCTTGGCTTATGCTAAACATAGTCCCCCAACTGCTTCTTCAGAGGAAATAAGACGCAATCCGTGTTGCAGAAACTGTGTTGTAGAAAGTGACGATCTAAGAAACACAAAAACACTAACCCATACAAACTACTGAAATAAAGAGATAGGGATGGCGGCTTTACTAATCGATGATGTATGTCAGAGGTGTCATACACAGGCCAGATTCGGCCTGTGGGGTCCTTAGATCTAGCCTGATGGCTCACCCTGTAAACAGCGAAGAACCGATCTGCGGTGCCTCTGCCAGTGAAAAGGGAGCTCAGGAGGGTCACCTGCAGACCTCCTGGGCTCCATTTTGGACCGTAATGACCTCCTGCAACCCACTGCCAGTGAAAATGGAATTTGGGGAGGCTGCACACAGCCCTCCTGAGATCCGTTTTCACTGTCAGAGGACGCAGGAGGCTGTTGCAGCCAAACACAGAGCCTGAAAGGCCTATCACAGCCGAAAACAGAGCCTTGATGAGTGACACTGAGCTGGCCACTCCCACCGTAGCCAAGCTACCCAGCCCCCCCCTCCCAAGGTCAAACACAGCCCTGATGTGGCCATCAATAAAATCGAGTTTGACATCCCTGATATACAGTATGTAGTTCTCACTCAGGGTGTCCTTGTTCTATAACCACAATTGAGACTGAAATGTCCATTGCTAGACAAGGCAGATGTTAAGTGAACCATGCACAATTTTTTGCCATGGTCAAGCAAATCATTAGCATTGTTAAATGAACCACACATTTAAGTGAATCTGAATATCCCCACCAACTTTGCTTGTCATTGCAAATTCTCATCAAATTCTTATTGGTACTCTAAAATAAATTTATATCTATAAATATTTACATATGCATACCCACACTCATAACTCAGAGAGAGAGAGACTGGCCTAAAGTCACCCATCTGGTTTTGTGCCCAAGATAGGACTAGAGTTCAAGATCTTTCAGTTTCTAGCCTGTAACAAATACCAGTACAAATAACCTGATTAACTTATTATTCTAGAAATTGTTTAATTTCTAGAACTGTGAATTCCATTACTATCACCACCATCACAATATCATATATGTATGAACTGATTAAGTTAATAAACCAGGAGACCATGAGTTTTTAGTTCTCCCTTGGACTAAACCAGGTGGGTAATTTCAAACCAGTAAATAAATCAGTACAAATAAATTAGTTCTATTGATTGGACATATTATAATCCAAATGAAATGCAAATATTTTTTTGTTTTCAGTCCCTGGATTGCCCTGCCCTGGCCTGCCTTGCCTTGCATTACCTTGCCTTTCCTCCCCTCCCCTATTTATTTGACAAGTTACATACCGCCTCAAACACTGAAATGACTTTTGCCTTAAAGCAATTACTTGTAGTTTTTAGTTTAATAATAAAAGCAATATTTGTGAAAAGCTAAAATGGCTTTTGCAATTTGCATTTCTAAACTGCCTCCTTGAAATCTAATAACAGCATCAGTCTTTTGCATTCTCTGTATTTCAGTAGAAAGTTGATAGAAAAATGTCAACATTGAAATGATATGTGGCTGTTGTAAATTTGGGCTAATAGACATCTACCATCCATATACATTGCAAGCATACCACTCATAACATTGTTGCTGTGGGGAAAATAGAGGGTATATCACCTTGTAAATAAAATTGAGATGTACATCTAATAATAAATAAAAATAAAAGGATTCTACAGTATGCACATGGAGTTGTAACTGTGCAAAAGCTAGATTGCACAAACATTTACATTGGTGCAGTAAGAGAAACTTTAGAGAAACTTTCTATTAAAGCTCCTTTACAGAATTGTTGTATACTCTGGAAACTACGGTATATGACAGTATTTGGGGGAGTAAATGCAATGTTCTCATGATAGTCCTAGAAATTATTTCTATGTCAGAGCAAATCTAAATATTCTTGCCTCCCTATTGATTTCTTTCCGAAATGGCCATGTTTAACAGCCATTATATCAGGCTGGCCCATCCACTCAGGCAGTAAAGGCATGCTGCAGGCCCCGTCAGTTAAATAATTCTGACTGGTGGGATCTAGCAAGAGAACCTTTAAACTAATTTTAACAATGTTTAACAAATCCTTGCCTCCTTTAAATTTTAAATTGTATATACTATTTTTTTTAACATTTTATTGTTCACTACCTGAAGTCCCTTTCTGAGGGAGATGGATCATTCAAAAATGTTAAAAATAAGATAAAATAAAATTTCCATGATACTGTGCATAAAGAAAATTCTACTTAAATGCACATGCTGGTTAATAACCATAATAAAGATAATTCTTTTCATTCCAATACATGTGTGGAGGAATGCTAGTTCTTTTTAATGAATAAACTAAATACAGAATGCTTATTTTAAATGGTTTGCTTCAGTTCTTTCTTTCTTTATTTTTCTTTCTTTCTTTCTTTCTTTCTTTCTCTTTCTTTCTTTATCTTTCTTTCTTTCTTTCTTTCTTTCTTGATTGATTGATTGATTGATTGATTGATTGATTGAAGAAAGAAGGAAACGAGAAAGTAAGAAGTGGGCTTGAGTAATCCATAAAGCTGTGAAATTTTGAAGGTAGATTGAGAACAATAGATGGAATTTTCTATGGTTTTATTTTTCTTTGGAAGGAAGAATTAAACATCCGTTTTCCCAGCACATAGTCAACAGTGAAATTATTAGTACTTATGAGTGCTCTGAAGTAAAAAGAAAATCTGGATCATGAGATCTATCACAGATCTCAGCATGGCATGTAAGTTCACAGTTACAGAAAATGAAATAATGCTTTTTTTGGCCTTGGCTAAAATGCAAAAGGGATACAGCATTTTAGAATGTATTATGCAATTATAAGAAATGCACATTCTTGTTTTTTCAGAATGAGAAATATGTTCTGTCCGAAGTTACAGATATTGGTGAGGTAGAACCTGAAATCTGTTGCTAGTCTGTTTATTCCTCTTCTCTAAATACTTTTCCAAACCATAATGCATAATTATGGATTCCAATTTCAACACTTAATTGTAACTGGTGACTGTCTCTTTTAATAGGATTATTATTTCATATATAATAAGGCATTTGATAGACAAGTGGTTCGTTTCTTCAATAGTTCTTATAATTGTGTTATAAATTTCTTAAGAGAAATAATTGAAGCATGAATTGCTAAATGTTGCACTACAATTTTGAATGCTAAATTGGATATTCTACTCTACAAGGACCTGTCTTTTATATAAATGAGACTAAAACTCATAAGTGCTGGGTAGGATCTCCGGAGACTTCCCTTTAAAGAAGTCCACTAAGACCTGTGACCACACAGAGATAATTATTTGTACAATTTATGTTCCTACAAGAGTTGTTCATGCTAAATTTCCCTAATCATCCTTGTTGTGTAACTTGTGCATTCTTGTAAGACTTTGGCATTGTCCCCTAATAGTAAGAAATATTTCAATTCATTTACGTGGTGATTGCTTTTGTTTTAATTTCTTTACATTTTGCCCCTGAGTTTTTCATTATTCCGGTCCAGGAAGCTTTGGAGAAGCTGTTTCTTCAGCAGTATTTTATGTCAGAATCCGAATGCAGATCTAGGCCTCATCTGAGTAAACATTTGCATACATTCAGACAAATGAGTCATTGTGATGTGAGATTCTGGCCTGGATTGCAATCTTATCTACACCTGAATTCATAGCAATAATATGGGCAGCTGGTAGAGAGACCTCTAAGATAGGATCACAGGGTAAGGCTCTGAAGAACATTAGAGTTACAGACAATGTTTGGACTGTAAGGTTACGTGGATCTATTGACAACTATTCTCCTCTATAAAGATCTCATTCTAGATTTGGACAGAGTGGATTCCTTCTTTAGAAAGTTTCAGTTACAAAGATATTACTTAATGTACTTCATTTACAAGTGATCAAACAGAGTATATTTAATATTATTTTATTTTATTTATTTAGATTTATATCCCACCTCATTTCCATGGTAAAAGGATGGTTGTTTAAATACCACTTGTTTTCTATAAAATACTGGCAACAGGAGGCTAAATAGGCAATCACTACAAAGACACTGTGAAAGAAAACCTACGTCCCTTGAGATCCAGGTGAGGGAGCTAGAAACTACATCTGCTGATAAAATATCTGATCAAATTTTATCATAAAACCCACTGGTGATACCTGTGCTATGAAGCTTCCACTGGCTTTGAAGATAGGCATTACCAAAATTGATTTAAAAAAACCATGAACGGCAGCACAGACTGATATCCACGGTTTCTACAACAATGGACTTTCAGTGCCCCTATTGTGCTAGATTCTGCACTTCCAGACTAGGACTACAGAGCCATTTCCGTATCCAGTGAGGAACTGAACAACAGCATGTGTGCTTCAATCCCAGATTACCATATATTAAATCAATAGACTGTGATTGGAAAACCTCCTCCCACTTTTCCCTTAGCTAAATATCTATGAGCAGAATCCAGTTATAAATGATGAGCACACTAGAGCAAACAACTTTGATCTGTATAGATAAATGTACATACAGTATAATTGTCTACCAAATCACACAAATATACAGTAATAAAAACTAAACAGTAGTTAAAATTACACAAAAACAATACAATATACCCCATTATATATTTTAATCATCTTTTTGGAAAAGCTGTTAATCTCCTTCCAAATGGTTTTGTTTATTCTGCTAATTTTTCATGGCACTATCTACTGTATATCTTGCTTCCATAATTTGGTTGTGCCTCCATTTCACAATTACTTCATTGAGTCCTTTGAGAATGAACCTAATATCATCTTAAAATTCTAAATGCGGTCATATTCTGATTTTTGCATTTTGGTCTCTTCATTGTTTGGGAGTTGCAAATGCTAGAACTGGTTTTCTGGACACTTTGAAGATTCTGAATTGAAAGGGAAGGCTATTCTAGATTATCATCTCTATTCCTAGCTGGTTGTGAGTTTGTACATTTTTTAACTATCTACCAGTATAAAACAGTAGCATTCATATGAAATTTTGGCAAAACTTTATACTGAAGGGTGTCATTGTAAACTCTATTTTTTCTCTAAGTACAGAAAGATTTCTTTTTATAATGCATAGCACATTCTTATTAAAGTTGAAGAAAGCTCATTGCTTGCATTGCTTATTTTTCCCCTTTCAAAAAGAAAATCACAAATAAACCATATCCTACTGATATTGTACCATGGGAACATTATGATAACCCAGAAATAATAATATGAAATTATTATCTGCGGAGCAGGCTAGCTAGGCAGATGTTCCTGCAACTAAATCTGGTTATTCCAAATCAGATATTATGTTCCAGGCATCTTGTTTAGTTGGCAAGCAGACAAGATATATGAAAGGAAGGAATATGTTTAAAACAATGGGACTTGATATTTGCATGAACTGGTGCAGACCATGAGGGCATTAGTTATATGTACAGCTAAGAAAACCACATCAAACAGACAAAATAAAGAATATAATCTTTATTATAATTTTATAATCTTAATCTAAATATAATCTGCAGTTACTTAATCATCTTTACTGACATTTTCTTTAGTATTTTTGCAATGTAAAATTTTTTCGGTACGGGATGTACACTTTAGCTCATTATTTCACTATCTTCTCCACCTTGTGAAGAATATGTTTTGCATGCCGACTTTAGAAGCATTGACACTTTTGGCAGTGTGATAAAACTGTGGCATATCAAGGCCATGATGTCTTCCATACCTTAAAGGAGTTTAGAGAATATATACATGAGATACAGTGAATGTAATAAGTGGAGGAGGATTTATGGTCTTTCTTTGCCATTATGTCCACTTCCCTATGGCCTTATTAAACTCCAGTCATTGAGACTGCCTGCAAATGGAAGCAGTAATCAGATCCCTGTACTCAGCAGGAAAATAGAGAAGGAGAAACATTCGTTTATGGTATTGCTGTGGAGCTCCAGAACAGAAAGCCTAGATGTGGATCAATAAAGCACTGACCTCTGAGTCAGTTGGATCTACAAGCCATTTAGCAAACAAGTATTCGAATTGCTCCAGAGCCTTGTTTCCTTTCCTTCAGGAAATTTTGCAGGTTTTCCTCCCAAGTACTTGGCAGGTTGTTCCTCAGACAATTAAGAAGACCTCACATTGCCAGCAATGAGTGAGCTCTTTTTATATGTGTTACTTGTATCCAATCAGGAGTAAAAATATAGACCTCTGCTCTTTGAGACTCTGGTGCAACCACCAATTTCATAAATGAGACTACAGCGCTTCTGTATGAATTGCCCACACCGTTGTTAGAGAAATCTATGCGTGTGGAAATGATTGACAGGCAATTGTTTCAAGTTGGTCCTGTTTTGTAATGTACAACTGTTCTACAACTGAAAATAAATGATACAGATTTTTTTTTAACCAGTTTCCTTACATTTCTCTCAAGTATTGGGCACAGACTGGCTCCAAGCTCCTAATTCAGATCTTTACTGAGAGAAAAGAACGATTTCTTTTCCAGGGTCAACAGCACCATTTGTAGACATCCCACTCTCTTTTTCCCCTCCTGCTCAAACACCCTCACAGCTGTTTGAATTTCCTTCCCTGCCAGAAATAAAGTAGGCAGACTTTACTGGTGTTTTGGGGGAAGAGGAAGTACTGTAACTACTTTGTTTCCTCAGATGGCATGTGACTGTACCATCAATGTGAATCTGGAAGCAACTAAAAGATAATACCCTTCATCTATTTTTTTAAAAAAAAGCTACGTTAAAAGACTTTCTGGATGACAATCTGAAAAAAAAAATTCTCTGTATGTTTTTTTTACCCCAGAAGATGATTCATTGAGGATTGATCATGATTAAAGACTTCTGATTTCTTTTTACTATTATTATTATACAGACCATCATCATACAGTGTTAAAAGAAACAGATATTTTCCTGTTACAAATTTCAAACATAATTTCTTAAAATCATCCAATTTACAGAATACAATCAATATTTCTTCATATCATCCCATCTAATCCATCTTTTAATCATATTCCTTCTGGACTCTACTTCTTTCTTTCCAGCCATTTATACCATAAACTGGACAGAAACTGGACAAACTCCTCAGCTGTACCCTACAAGGGCTCCTCGGCCTCCGCTGGCTTCAGGAGAGCACAAATCACCCTAAATGGCTGGGCGACAGCCTGCGGACGCAGTAAGAGCGGCATGGTGAGAACACTTTGCCACTTTTATCGCCACTAAATAGATCTTAATATGAGCTCCTAATAGTGTTCGGTCATATTCAGCTTTTCCCTTCTTCCAGCAGCACTCTAGACATCTCCGCTGATGCTTTATCCCTCGGAGCTCCTCAGTGAACCAAGGGAACTTCCGGGGTCTGCGAACAGTGAGAGATCGCAAAGGCACAACCCAGTCCAGGGACCCAGCGGCAGCATCATTCCATGCAGCCACCAGGGACTCGGCCGAGCTGTGGGTCAGGGAATCCGGAATCTCCCCAAGCTCCCTCTGAAACCC
>JANHGC010003141.1:22559-37304 GCA_027560395.1 Boaedon fuliginosus | reverse complement strand
GCAAGCCACATGAGCCTGCTCTCTACCGAGGCAGGCTGCGATCCGGGCGCAGCTCATTTTCGGTTGGAAAATGCGCCACTCAAAGGGGGGAGATGGCGGGTGACCCGAGTATAAGCCGAGGGGCGCTTTTGAACCCCTTTTTGAGGGTTGAAAAACTCGGCTTATATTCGAGTATATACGGTAATTGGAAAGTGGAAGTTCCACTACCACACTTACTATGAACTCTGAACCTTATTTATTTAACTATTATGATGACCGCACCTATTGTCATGTCAGTTGAATGCAGACCTCTAAAGCATGTGATATCTGTCAAGTATTAGTTTAAGTTTTATCTTTACTGATCTCCCTTTTCTTCCTCAATCTCTTCTACTCAATAGCTTTTTTGTACCTCTTTGGTCTAACATGAATTAGGCTTTCAAAAAGCTAACCTTGCATGCTATACTAATTTTAGAAATTTAATGATGAATTCTTTCCTCTCAAGATAGGCTAGATTAGAAATGGTACATAGGGAGTCTAACCCACATGGCTGTCACTTCATACAAATGGCTTTCTATTTAAAACAAAAAAAATAAGATATTTCTTTTTTTTTATCCCTAGCTTTTCTCATTATTTCTATACTTCAACTCCCGCCACTGCAGAACATTGAAACAAATCGTTTTGAAAATTCTTTCCAATTGGAGTTGCTACTGAAATGCTGATGTTTCAAAACTGTACATGAAACTCTGTTAGATGTATTCTCTGGATGAATTTTTGAAGAAAAAGGCACTTCAATATTAAGATCCACATGTAAAAAAATGGATAGAGCCCCTTTATATTATTTTTATTTATCATACAAAATGACATTTTTATATTTTCTCTAATTTTATATAATTACAGTGAAATCTCTTTTAAAAAGAATAATTGGGATAAAAGAATGACTGTGATTTCCAAAAGTCTGATAAATTGCAATGGTATAGGAGAATGACCTTGAGGAAAAAAGAGGAAGTACTCCAGGCTACACAACTGCATGCGATAGGTATTTCAGTCCACAGAAACATTAGGGGTGTGGGAAGCATCTTAGAAGGAAAACTTAGGGAACCTCTCTAAGTTTTGGGTGAATAAAGGAAACGGAAATGAGAAATATTTTCAGATTTGAAAGTTTTTGAAACTGTAGTCTTATAAAAAAAGTAGTGTTAATACTCATGTACTTCTTGTTCGGACTACTTTAAAGCACTGACATAAAGCAAATAGTAGGTTATCAGACTGATACAAATGGCACAAATTATATTATCACACAAATAATACCAGTTGCAAATGATATATTGCAATTAAATTTTGGTCCATTCTATACAAAGGGATTAAAAGTACTCATCATTACGAATATTCATCCTCAACTTACAACCATTCATTTAGTGACCATTCAAAGTTACAATGGCACTTTAAAAAATGACTTATCACCATTTTTCACACTTATGGCCGTTGCAGCATGCCATGGTGATCAGAATTTGGATACCGGGCAATGGATATATGTTTATGAGAGTTGCACTGTCCAATGGTTATGTGATCATCATTTGTTACCTTCCCAGCTGCTTCTGACAAGCAAAGTCAATGAGGGAAGTCAGATTCACAACCACATTATTCATTTAACAGTTGCAGTGATTTGCTTAACAACTGTAGCAAAAAGAGTGTACAATGGAATGCAACCTACTTTACGAACTGTCTTGCTTAGCAATAGAAATTTTGGGCTCAGTTGTGGTCGTAAGTCGAAGACTACCTGTACTGACAAAGGAAATATCAGTAAATTGTAAAAGAAATACAGCTGGAGGCAAGTGTGGATATTAAAATTTTATAATTTTAAAGCCACGTACCACCATTAGATGGAAACAATTAGTGCCTATACTGGGAATATTTACTTATTAAATATTTCTGCTCTTTTGCAAAGATGGTACATAGAGTCATACACAAACTGATCTCTCTGATGAGTATTTTTCTTTTACCCTCTAGCTACAGACACAGCAAAAGAAGAAATGAGCAGACGGGATGTTAAAATTTGTTTTAACAGTTTTTTTTATGAAGCTTAGCTTCCCCATGTGTCATTCTGAGCCATCACTGAATCTTGTAGTCATATCTATTTATACAGTTCAAGTAGCAAATAAATAGAATACTTGTTAAACATCACTCCCTGCAGACTGCCTGAAAAGATTTTGAAAAACAAAAGCAAAAGATGCAGGCAGAAGGCCTCATATTTAAAGGTTCACAGTACATTATTCTGGAAGGGAAAATGACTTGTTGATATATCAATTATTAACTAAGATTGGGACTCACTTAATATTATTTATGAAAACAGCCATAGAGGGATTAGGTTCCAGGCTGATTATCTTGTTCATGGCTAAGCCTAAAATTATATTTTAACTACATAAAATTATATGCAAAGTAAAATACTGCAGTTAAACTATTTCAATTTTTAACAGGATACAATTTTAATGAATTGAATATTGGCTTAATAAGGCATAGTTTGAATTCCACATATTTTGATTGAAAAATCTTTTATTAAAAAATAAAAATGGAACATTAAACATAATACTAATACTGCCCAATTTTTCCTATTTAGACTGTCCCTTAATAGCAGTATATATATAAAAGGGTACAAAAGATTTTAATGATGTTCAAGGCTTGTATCAGAATATATTATGGAACTGAGCGTCAGCCTATAATTTAGAAGAATTACTAAAATTATAGAATCCAGCTTCCTTTTAGATGTATGGATTCATTTACTGTCAAATCTCAATAGATCTCCGGTTCAACTTGAAATTATCCAGTGATGAGGAGTTCACTACCTCTCTGAATAGTTGGCTGTACTGTTGAACTTTGTCTTAATAAAAGGAATGTATATTCCAATAACGTAAAACCATTATTCCATATTCTGTACTCCATAATCTGCACAGCAATATATGTACTTATGCAAAGTCATTGTTATAACCAATGCTGACACTAAATGATGGTTACAACTGTCAGTACAGCAAATATCAAGATCACAACATCTTTTTTAAATAACAGTAAAGTTAATTGCTTTCTTCTTTGTACTATGAATTGACAAGAGTCAAGTTTTTATCAGTGAATAGTTGTGAAGATATATGAAATAAAGACTTTATCAAGCAAGGAAAACCTGTTTTTTTACTGAACAACTGGAGTACCCCTTTGAAGACAAATATTCAATTTCCTATTTTTCAGCATTATTTTTAGATCTTTCCACAAGTATGGCAGCACACATACACAATAACACACATGTGATTGTCCTCTATAGTCATATCATTAAATTCTCCAGCTTAGTAATTTTTTTTGCTTATGTTTATTTCAAACATACCAGTTCATCTAACTATTTTATTTTTTGAGATAAACATTGCATCATAAACTATTTTTAATATTCCAAAATGTGAATTTAAGTAAATATTGCATCTTCTTTTATTTACTACATAGGGGAAGATTAGTGTTAGAAGAATGGCTCAATTGTTAATCCAAATGTTTAGGTTTTAGAACAATTTGTCAACATTTTTATTTATTGTCTTAATAGGGTTTACACTACAGGAAGTCCTTGACATACAACCACTTGTTTAATAACTATGTGAAGTTTTGATGTAGAGGAGTAAGAATGGCAGAGGCGTGGAGTGAAATGGGGGATCAGCCTAGAATCCGTACATAGCCACAAGGGAACGAAGTCAAATCCCTCTTGAGTGCCATTGACCCTTATCTAACTCTGAGCAGATGTTAGCCATTATTTGAGCAGATTTCTGTGCATAGACTTTTAGCAATAAATCAGTCTAATTGAACCTTCATGTGTAGACATGGTATTTGCACCTGAAATGACAGTGCTGAAAAAAGTGACATTTGACAGTTTGTTATACTTACAACCATCACATCATCCCCGCACTCATGTGATCGTGATTCAGTGCTTAGCAACCAGCTCACGCTTACTACAATTTCAACATCTTCAAGCCACATAACTTAAACAGGCTTGGAATAAACTGGATTTTCTTCTAACGAAAGCTCTGCACTTTAAATTATCTAGGAGTATTTTGTTGAATTCTGAGTATTTCTGCAAACATTAATAGTTGATGTTGAACAATTAGAGTTTCAAACAGCACAGGAGGAACCCATTCATTAAAGAAACTTAGCAGTTGTGAAAGCAACAACCTTGGCACTAATGAAATAAGAGAACATAATTCCTTAACAAAAATTAAGATAATTTCAATAATTTAAATGCTAAAGGGATCTGATGTGATCAGGAAAATGATTTTGGCTTTATGGGAACAGATGGATGACAGTTAGGAGCTGTAGTAAAAGTAGATTCATTGAGATGGAAATCCGTAGAAAAAATCAATGGGAAAGAAATCAAAGGAAAAGTAGTTGATATAACAATGGCTTTCTAAAAATCTATAATTTGAATTCACTGAAAATATAATTTACAATTCTAGGTGTTCAACCTATGAGGAAGAAAAAAATATAAAAGGCTCAGAAAAGGAGAACTAAAATGATCAGGGGATTCTTTTACAAGTAAAGGTTAAAACATGTGTGAATTTTAGCAAAGATGAAATGGTAAATGAAGGCAACATTATACATGTCATGTGAACAGAAAAATGTTATTTTCATTATAGAGAAGTAACAGAGTTTGATAAAATTTATATACAGATGGCACATTTTACAGATGGCACATGGCACTGGCAAAGTTGGCAAGGATGTTCAAGGATAAATCTGCTAAATGATCAGATACCAGTACTTTTTATCATATGTGGTGGACTTGCGCGGAGGCTAAGAAATATTGGATGAAAATACAAACATAGTTGGAACAGATGACACAACATCGTATCGAATTGAAACCAGAAATAATTTTATTAGGGATTATACCAGAAAGCTTTAATAAGAAAAATACATATTTGATTATACAAATACTAACTGCAACTAGGATTGTATTTTCCAGAATTGGAAAAGTAAGGAGACACCTGTAGAAGAAAATGGGATGAGGGAAATATTGGAATGTGCAGAAATGAACAGATTGACATTGTTAATTAAAGAAAAAGATGATACAGAATATTATAAGGTATGGGATATAAATTTATTATTGTTTAGACAATAGAAACCAGTGAAGTATAATACATAATGATATTAATAAGATATGATATATTTGATTGATGATTGTTTAGATAAATAGGATAACGATTTGTATTTACAAATGACACCCGGATGGTACACTGTAAAATGAAAGATGGATTGTTTATATATAAAAAACAATAAAGCTTTATAAAAAAAACAAAAATATTATTTTCTCAAAGTAGTAGGTAATCTACCAAGCTGAGTAAAGATTTATAAGTAAAAAGATTTAACATTTCTTTCTTGCATGGGTGAAGGAAAGTTCCTTTTACCCTATCTGGTTCTCATTTTAAGCAAAATAACGTTTAAAAACTGCTATGATCTATATTACTGCTTACAGAATCAATGTGCTGCAACACATCAAAAGAAGGCAGCTGTCTGGTCTACACTTTAAGCATTGTAAGGAAATACTTCAGAAATTATTTTTGCAGTGTAGGTGGAGAGGGGGGAAATGTGGTTGGAAATTTGTGAATGGATAGATGAGTAAAACAAATATTCTGGAATTGGAGGGAGTAGGAGGGAGTGAGATACTACACGCAGGCCTAAAAATAGTTATTGTTTGTGAAGAAACTGTTAGGATTGCTGACAAAATGCCACTTAAAAGATACAGTACAAAGTCAAGGAGTGCCTATATGTGCTTACAGGGGGTAGAAAGGAAAACTGAAGAATGTGGATATGTTCTTGGACAAATAAAGGACAATGGACATTCAGAAATGTAAAATGCAGTCCTTCCTACTTCAAAGTATCAAGATCAAAAGAATGAATTCATGTATAACACTTTCGCTTATTAGGCAACGAGTGCATCTTGAGTCGATCCAGGCTTTATAATGACCCACACGTCTGCCGTTGCCTGCACACAGGGTGACGGGGATAAGAAATGGGGCAATCGGATCGCTCACCATGGGGTCCTCAAGAACATCCTCATCTGTGTCATATGAACTGGCTGGACGTGCTGCAGTTGATACGCTACCGCCTTTGCTGGCCACCCGGGATTTGTCCATCGTGGGTTTTGGCCATCCCGATAGTCCACCACGCCGTCCTTAATTACCGGCACCCGGCGAGGTTGTTAGCCCCACCAAAGGGGGTATGACAGTACATTGTGCCGCTCTGTGGCCCAACGAGTTGCATCGAAAACATCTTATCATAGCCTGTGCTATCGGGGCCCTGGGACCCTGGGACCCTTGGTTTCACACTGGGCCAGCTGCCAACCGCACTGGGCCAGCCGGATTGGACACCTGCCGCCGGGGTACATAGTAAGGCCTCATTCTAACGTCTTTCAGCCCAATGTCCACGTCAATGGCGGCATGGTACCAGTCCTGCAAGCGGGACGGGACTCCACGATAGAAGCACACCCGTAAGACCTCCCTATCCAATCCACTCTTGAATTGATTAATCAGGAGCCCCTCCGTCCATGATCTCAAACGTCCTGCCAAGTTCCAGAACTCCTTCACATATTCCTTCGCCGGGCGGCCCTTCTTCCAGAGCGCGAGTATGTCGGCCTCCACTTGTTTCTCTCGCAAAGTATCGGTGAACCAGATTCGCAGGGCTTCCAGAAATAAGTCGACAGCCATCAGCTCTTGAGCCCACTCCAAATGAAGAGCTGTGACCCAATCAATCTCCTCCCCCTCCAATACTGCTGTTATAGCCACCACCATAGACCACTGTGAATGATACAGATGCCTGAATTGGTCCAGATGATCAACCACCTGGCTCAGGAAGAGTTCCACCCTGTCCGGGTTCCCACTGAATGACACCTGGAGAGGGGGCAGCGCCCACATATGCTGTTGGAGCTGCTGCTGGGCAGCTGGAGGGGGAGGTATCCAACGCTGTTTCCGCCCCAAACCGCTGTCCCCACTCAGGACGAACCTAGGACCGCCCCTCAACGACTGCAAGATATCCGCCAGTGATGACTCATGGGGCATCTGGGGCTGCTCTCTTTCAACCCTTCCACTAAGCAGTCCAGGACTACCCAAGTCCCCAGGCCGCCCAAACTCTGACCAGCCATCTCTCCTTCCATGCCGATAACTGGCCTCCCCGTATTTCTCCTTCAGTATGTCAAGTGTGCTAAGTCCTGTATCCGTGGTGCTTCCATCATCATCATCGCATATCCAATGCCGGACCCACCAGTCCCTCCATCAGGGTGATTTCTTGGGCCTGTTACCGCTTGCCATGCGCCCCAGCTCCCCCGGAGTCGCCCGCCGCTCCTTTGACCTCACCACAGGGGCTGCGTCACTCCCAGCACCATCCCCTAGCGTGACTGTAGCCGGGGTCGCAGATGCCGGCGTGCCATCCCCATCTTCCAGCGCCACTGCCGCCACAGCGTCAGCCAGCTCTTCGACGCTCACTCCTCCAACCGCCCCCTCCATTCCTCATACAGCAACGCACGCACGTGCAAGCAAAAAGTGAGATTGGTATGGTTGTTTTTCTGTCAGGGCTTGTCCTCTGGGTTGCGCAACAGAAAAACATGCTGCCAAACCTTGTCCAACAGATCATCTTTACTGGTAGTCACGAACAGAAAGCAAAGCCATACACGGTAAACTCCCATTAAAAACAACCACGATTAGTGCTCTACCAGAACTTCCTTATATCCCCAACCACATGGCCCCACCCAGGCCCGCCCCACACGCTGAGTATAGTCTACGATGTTGGCTTGAGTTCGACGACTCGGCGATGATGGCTTCGTATCCATGTCAGACACGGTAGAGTCTGACACCTCCTCTTCCTCATTCTGTTTATCATCTTCCCTCGTCCTCTTCCTCTTCCTCCTTGTCTTCCTCACCCTCCTCCTCCACTGTTGTTATTTTGTCATACCTGAGAGAAGATGTCCTCACCTTCCCCCAAAGCTCCTCCATGGCCACAGGTGGTTTGGGGCAGAGGTGATTCACACAGGGACGAGCTCCAAGAGGCAGGGCCTCCCCCTCTCCGCCATGGCACCAGGATGGGCGCAGGGTTCCTTCAGCCCTCTTCCCACCACTCCACTGCAGGTTACCTGACCAGGGCACAGTGGCCAGCAGCAGCAGCAGTGGCCCGACGTAGAGGGCGAGGTCCTGGCTCTCAGAGCTCTTCCCCATGGGAATCACCTCCACCCCAGACTGCCTGTGGCCGGAGAGGAGCTTTGGGGAAGGCGAGGATGTCTTCTTTTGGGTATGACAAAATAACAACAGTGGAGGCGCTTTGGGGAAGGCAAGAATGCCTTCGGTCAGTGCATGGAGGGGCCCAAAGAACCCACAAAGGCTCTCCCAACGGGAAGGGCAGCAGGAAGTAGCTGAGCCCCTCTGCAGCTCTCCTACGTTGCTGGGGCAGGGCGTCCGTGGGGTTTCAGGTGCCCCTCCCTGGCATTTGGCTTCCGCTTATCTGCCTAGGTGGCCAGCAGTGGCCCGGCTCCTCCGGGCTCAATGGCCTTAGGTCCCCTGGCAGGTCTGTCGCAGTGGCAGCACCTTCGGTCAGGGCTTTTGCCACCCTCCAGTCTGGTTTTGTAGTCCATGGTCGTGACCGCGGGGGTGGAAATGGCCTGCAGGAAAAGGGATCATGAACGTCCCACCCCATTTTCCCAGCCGCTTCTGCCCCCGTTGTCATGACCATGGACTACAAACCCAGCCAGGGTGTGGCAAAAGGCGACCAGCCTGACTAAAGGTGCAGCCGCTGCAACGGACCTACCAGGGGATCTGAGGCTATTGAGGCTGGAGGAGCTCTGGCATGGCAGCTTACTACTTTTAGAATGCCGGCTCCATTTCAAATCTGCACATGCGCAGTGGAGAATTGCTGCTTGTTTCGTGTTTGCACCCCAAAAAAGTGGTCAAAAAGGCACCCTACCCTTTGGAGACCCCGACAGTGCTTTTCTTACTATGCTTTGCGAAACTGAAAGTTTGTATAGAGAACATACAAACTCCCATCCACACCCCACCTCTCTTTTATAGATATAGATTTCTCTGCAGGCTTTTCAGCTTCTCAAAGAGACCCTTGCTGTGTCAATTTTGTCAGTTTTGTCACCTTTGATTTTGTAAATTTTGTCACCTTTGATCCTCACCTATCATACTGGCTCAGTGGTAGTGACTGTGAGAGAGATCTTGTAGTGCTAGTGGACAATCTCTTAAATATGAGCCAGAGCTTCCATAAAACCCAACAGAGCCATCAGGTGGTGCTGGCTGGCTAGGGCGGGGGCATCATGGCTGCTCAGGTGGCTGCTGCTGCCAGCAGTATAGTCTGGATGCCCCTACTCTGTCCGAGCTGAAGGAAAAAGAGGCACAGCAGTGGGCTTGCCTTCAAAGATCACTCCTTTTGCATGAAGACACCCATTTGCATGCAAGCGTGCTCTGTTGGACAACAGGGTCTCATTCCTTCCCCAGCATGGCAAATTGCTGCGGGTTGGACACGGGTTTGAGGGGTCTGGTCCTGCAGTACTTTCTCGCTCAGTTGAAGGCTTCATTACTGCATTCAAACAGTAAGGCCTGCACATGCAAGTGAGCAGTGCACCCAGGCCACGGATGGTGTGGATTCCTATACCCGGCCTTAGATCCGACCCACGGGCCACCTTAAAGCCAACAAGGGACAGTCCAGTCACCTTGGCCCTGCAATCTGTGCGCACATATAGGAAGTGGCAAACATGCAGGGGCTGGCATCCTGGGTGAAAGGGAAAAGCTCAGAATGCAGTCAGCCTGCTGGAGAAGACGGTTCCCAGGGACACCAGGCACCAGAGCCAATCTGGGTCCTCATTTCACCGACCTTAGAAAGGATGGAAGGCTGAGTCAACCTTGAGCCTGGGATTCGATCTGACAACCTGCTGAACAAGTCAGCACAGTCTGCAGTGCTGCATTTAAGCCACTGAGGCTCTAATCAGACTCTAAGACTGATTAGTTAAAATGACAATTAGTAATAGAAGAAGCTACAACTCAATTAATGTATCTTATAACAAACACTTTTTATTTGTATTATTATACATATGTCTCTATCTAATTTCCCTGCTCTTCCTTTAGTGCGACTTTTGAACTGTTCCTTGTTTTCAAAAGTTTTTATCCATTTGCAATCTTCCCAGAGTTGTTGAGGGTTTAGTGGCATATAAATTTAAATAATCGTCCCTTTTTTTCCTCCTCCTCCTTGCTGCCACCATCACCAGTACCACTACCACCATATATTTAGTGCTGTTTTTCCAGATTCATTCTCTTCTACTAACATTGAATTTTTATTTATTTTATTCTCAGTAAAGTCTGCTTCCATTGGGGATTCTTCTATCCTTGGTTGTGTATTTCTTTCGTTCACATTTACTGATATCAGACTCAGCAAGTTTTCAAACCAGCTACAGCTGCCATCAACTCTTCTCCCTATAGTACTACTGATCAGATTAACATTTTCCTAGTACTCTCATTTGTTCTTGTTCCCTCGTTCCAATATTATCTATTTTTTTAAATTAAAAGAAATATGGCAGGAATTTCCAAGCAGAGCTGTGTTTCCATTTTGGCTGATTCACTAGAGACTACAGTCAGTAGTTTAATTTAGAACAGCCTTAGGCCTACTCCAAGTTGTGCCAGAGGTCATCTCAGGAGAATGGTTATTGGTGCATATAGCTCTTCCTGGTGAAGTTGAAAATGTGTCAGCTGACAAGAGAGAAAAACAGTAGCCACCCAGAATATTCTTCTAGAATTTGTACTTCTATAGTAATAAAGATGAAGCTCATGTGTAAGAACTAAAAAAACATGAGATGCAGATATTAACTTCACACCAAGGTTTGTGGCTGACATCAACAGGAATTCACAGCTCAGGGATCGGGTCTATATTTCTGAAATTAACCTGGATTAAAAAATGTTGATAGACAACAAGCATTTTTAACAACATTAGGAGCTTCTGATTGTGTGCTAATAATTATAAACACCTGCTTATGAAACTGATTTTGTTGTGAAACTATTTTAGCTAGGAATAATTTCTAATAATTCTGTCTTAATTACTATTCTGATTTGGGGCTTATTTGTAAACCAGTCATAATGCCTTAAAAATTAAATTTCTCTGGTTTTAATACTCAAATGTAGTAGAGTAGAAGTAAAAAAAGGAAACTAATTTAAAAATGTAGATTTTTTTCACTTTCTAATATTTTTAAACATACACATATTCTATTCCCATTTATAGTCAGTAACAGTATGCAAGGTGCATAAAAGAAATTAATCAATAAAAAAGATACAAAATAAGGACAAAAAGACACATAGGTAAATCATGTATGTATGTATGTGTGTATGTATGTATATACCGGTATACACACACACACACACACACACACACACACATGTAAGTCTTTGGTTATTCGGGTTTTCTCCCGCGTAAAAAACGGTGCCTCCCACTCCCAACCCCCAGAGCCGCCCCAGAAGGATACCATGGTCGATGGTATCGAAAGCCGCTGAGAGGTCAAGAAGTACCAGGATAGAGGAAACCCTCCTAACCTGGGCACGCCACATTAGTGCGACCAATGCCATCTTGGTGCTGTACTCGGGCCTGAACCCAGACTGCAAGGGATCTAGATAATCCGCTTCCTTCAAGATACGCAAGAGCTGGTGGGCCACCACTTTCTGAACAACCTTCCCCAGAAAGGGAAGGTTGGAGACAGGATGAAAGTTGTTCAGAACAGCTGAGTCCAGGGAAGGCTTCTTGATGAGGGGTCTTACCACTGCCTCCTTCTAGGCAGGCGGGAAGAATCCCCTCTTTTAACGAAGTGTTTATAATCACCTGGAGCCAGCTGCGTGTCACCTCCTGGCTAGTCGAAACCAGCCAGGAGGGACACAGGTCCAATAAACAAGTAGTGGCATTCATCACACCTACAACCTTATCCACATCATCAGGGGCCACAGGAACAAACTCTTCCCAGATAACAGGACTAAGACCTGCCCCAGTTACCTCAATGGACTCTGTCCAGCCAGAGTCAAGGTCCAACAAAATCTGAGCGATTTTATCTGACAGAAACTGGACAAATTCCTCAGCTCTGCCCTGTAAGGGCTCCTTGGTCTCCGCTAGTCTCAGGAAAGCAAGAGTCACCCTAAATAGGGCAGCTGGATGACAGTCTGCGGACGCAATAAGAGCACCATAGTGTGAATGCTTTGCCACTTTTATCGCCACTAAATAGGTCTTAACGTAAGCTCCTAATAGTGTTCGGTCAGATTCAGCTTTTTCCTTCTTCCAGCCGCGGTCTAGACGTCTCCTCCGACGCTTCATCCCCTGGAGCTCTTCAGTAAACCAAGGAGACTTCTGGGATCTGCGAACAGTGAGAGGTCACAAAGGCACAACCCGATCCAGGGCCCCGGTGGCTGCATTATTCCTTGCAGCCACCAGGGACTCGGCCGAGCTGCGGGTCAAGGAATCCAGAATCTCCCCAAGCTCCTGCTGAAACCTAATTGGGTTCATTAGGTGCCTGGGGTGGAACCATCTAGTCAGTCCCGCCTCCCTGCGGCGTGGAGTGGACGTCAGGAAATCCAATTGGATAAGGGAGTGATCTGACCATGACAAGGGTTCTACAACTATATCTCCCAAAACCAGATCATGGCGCCAATGCTCAGAGATAAAAACTAGGTCAAGTGTGTGCCCCCCGCTATGAGTCAGACCCTGAATTACTTGGGTCAGGTCCATGGTTGCCATAGAGGCCATGAACTCCTGTGCTGCATCTGAGGAATCACCAAGGGATGGCAGGTTGAAGTCTCCAAGCACCATCAACCTGGGGAACTCAATTGCCAACCCGGCAACCCCCTCGAGCAACGCAGGGAGAGCTGAGGCAATGCAGCTGGGAGGCAGGTACGTTAGCAACAAGCCCAACTGACACACTGATTCCAGCTTCAAAAGGAGAGACTCACACCCGGCCATATCTAGAGCTACGCCAACCCATGGATGGAGATCCTGATGTATTACTACAGCCACCCCACCTCCCCTGCCCTGGGGTCGCAGCTGGTGCAGAACCTGAAACCCAGTGGGGCACATTTCAGTGAGGGTAACATCCCCCTCCGGCCCCAACCAGATCTCGGTAATGCACGCCAGGTCGGCCCTCTTCTCCAGGATTAATTCCTGTATCAGAGGGGCCTTATTTACAACCGACCTGGCGTTAAGAAATAACAGCCCAGGGCCCAGAATTCCTAGACCAACAGGCCCCTGAGATGAGCTCGAGGGGTCGGAACACGGTACCGCCAACAATTGGTGAGTACGCGTTCCCCGATGATGGCTTACCCCTCAGCTCCCGCCATATCTGCCTCTCCCAGTCACCACTGAAATTGGCTGGCCCTCTCCCCTTAAAGAGGCCATTCCATGCTCTCCCACCATGTCTTCCTAATGGGAGGACCCCCTCCCCCCATCACACAACCACTCAACCCACTCTACCAATTACTTAAAAATTAATTAAATACAATAATAATTGAAAATGTTAAAAATACATAAAATACCTAAAATACATCAATCCCTTATAAAGGCTAAGAGAAAGAAGGGGTCAAGGATCAGCAAAGGTACAAATGTTAGCAAAGATGTGCAGATGGTACAGGGAGCCAAGTGTGGTGCACCTGAGGAAGGAAGGAGGGGCAAGCACATAGACACTGGGAAGCCCCTGTATAATAGATGTGCCCACATTCTCTACCATTAAAAAGATGGAGAAGTGCACAGAAGGCCTAGATCTTAGAGACTGCAAAGTGTTCCTGGGTTGCTCAGTGTTCAAACAGGCTAAATCTAAGGTGACTCCCACACCCAAATTCTCCAAAGGAAGACTGATTACTGATTACCCCTACCAGGTCATACACACAGATGTGGTTGGTCCATTTCCAGAGTCCCTAAGCTGAAAGCAGTACTTCTTAACTGTGGCTGATGATTTTTCCCACTTTGGCCATGTATTCACCATGAGGGAGAAGACAGGTTCTGGAAAATCTGCAATATCTCTACAACCTAGTGGAGACCCAGCATGGCATGCACATTGCTCAATTGCAGAGCAATCACGGAACTGAGTACATATCCTGCCAATTCCAGAACTGGGTCAAGAAGAAGGGGATAAAACACTATACCACTCCGCCATTTAAACCCTTGGCCAATGGTGTGGCTCAACACCGCAATGGACTCAAGGCCTGCTGGCTGACGCCAACTTAGACTATGCCTACTGAGGTGAGGCTATAGTTTTTGTCAATTATACTTTGAATAGGACTTGGAGTACTGCCATTGAACAGACACTTTACTCACTATTTTACAACAAAAAGCCCTATCTGCCCCCACTTGTGTATATTTGTGTCTAAGGTCTGGGTGCACGTCCCCAAATGAACCTGAAGAAAGGGGGACCAAGTATCCAAGAAATTTACTTTTATTGGGTATGTTTCAGGCACCAAGGGCTACCGGTTCCTGGACTTCATGTGAGTGTGGTGATCTCCAACTCTGCAACCTTCACAGAGGACGACAGTTGGTCACACATCCATTGCAACCTTGACCACAGTCTCTATGTCAGATGTGCTCCTGGGTTTGAGGACTCAGAAGGCCGCACCTGGCTGCTCAAGAAGACCTTGTACAGGCTCAAGTAGTAGGTAAGCAGTGGTATGCAGTAGGTAAGCAGTGGTGGGGGGGCAGAGATCGAGCCCGAGGGCCCTGCCATGCGGGGTTCCTCAGGGGTCCATCCTCTCCCCTCTCCTA
>JANHGC010003140.1:32279-43057 GCA_027560395.1 Boaedon fuliginosus | reverse complement strand
GATAGATAGATAGATAGATAGATAGATAGATAGATAGATAGATAGATAGATAGATAGATAGATAGATGACAGATAGACAGACCTAATCCAGCAGGGATTTGTTGACAATTGTTCTCCAGAGGCATTTCGAATGAAACTTTTTAAAAACTTCAAGCCCCCATTTGGTCTAGAATGTAATGTTTTCAGTTATTTTGTGAAAATAACTTAATATAGGTAGTCCTTGACTTACAACTGCAATTGACCCCAACATTTCTATTGCTAAGTGAGAAATTTTATGACCTTTCTTGCCACAGTTGTGTGAATCTCTGCAGTTATTAAGCTGGTAACATGCTTGTGAAGCGAATCTGGCTTCGCCATTGACTTTGCTTGTCAAAAGATTGTACATGACCCCTGGGACACTGCAATGGTCATAAATATGAACCAGTTGTCAAGCAGCCAAATGTAAACCACATGAGCATGAGGATGCTGCAATGGCCATAAGTATGAAAAATGGTTATAAGTCACTTTTTTCAGTGCTGTTGTAACTTGAAATGGTCACTCCATGAATGGTTGTATGTTGAGGACTACCTTTAGTAAATTGCAGTAATGTAGGTATAAATTCACTTTGGGAATTTCAAATAAAAAAAGAATGCTTGATGCTCTGAGTAAAGTGTGTTTAAATGATAATCTCCTACAGATTTCTACTTCTACTACCTTTCCCCCCCATTTGTTAGGGATCCAAGTTCTCAGTGCCATGCCTGCAATGCAAGAAAATATATCCCATTGTGATGGGAAAAAATAGAAATCATTGTTTCTATTATACACAATTGATCAGATATGCAAACACAAAGCACACCTGTACTAGTGAGAGGAGAGAGCTTGCTACACTTTAGAATGGATCAGATTTCATGGCAGTTCTGCAGCTGCAGAAAATAGGAATACAATTTGTTTCTTTGTTGCTGCAATGTCATATCAACTATTTCACATAAATCAGCTTTCATGTACCCAGTGCTTTTTTTCTAAAAAAAAAGGTACCGGAACTAAAAAAAAAAGGTACTGGAACTCCCGTCATATTGCGCATGCGCACCATAGATATACTAATATACAAAAGAAGTCTAAGGAAAAAAAGGTGCCGGAACTCCGTTCCGGTGAGTTCCCCCAGAAAAAAAGCCCTGCATGTACCTACAATTTCATTGCTAACAATACCAGCTGACTGATATGAAATGTATCTGTTGTAACTAAGGAAATATATTAACGGTGTGGAAATATACATATGGAGTAGTATAGTCTACTGCAAATCTAAGTCTGTTTTATACAATTCACTTGACAAAGTATTCTGTGTAATTAATATATATATATCCAAAGTTCTCAAAAAAGTGACATAATTACTAAAATTTTAAACAGATAAAATAAAACTTATATAATTTATGATTCAGCAAATTTGGGATATTAATAGGTAACATCACAGGACTCAGCAGTAACTGAATTGCAAGTGGGATGACAAGGCCATAGAGTGAAAAGTTAGCATCTTAGTAATAAAAACAGTTTAAACGTTTTTAAACATTCACATGCTGGCCACGCCCACACCCAGTTTAATGAAGGGGGGAATCCTGATAGTCACATGATGCCACTGTGATGCCGTGAGTTTAACACCCTGGCTGAGAACTATATATGAGAGAATTTAAGACAACAGATAGATCTTGACTTATGACCATACATTTAACAATCATTTGAAATTATGATGGTGCTGAAAAAAGTAATTTTAGATGGTCCTCACATTTACAACTGCTGCAGCATCCCAACGGTCACGTGATCAAAATTCAGGTGTTTGGCAACTGGCATACTGTCAACTGTGGCAGCATCCTGTAATCTTTCCCAGGAGCTTCCAACAAGCAAAGTCAATGAGGGAAGAGGATCATGCCCCCCCCCCAAAAAAGTTGTAAAATCAGGTTCTCACTTAATGATCACATTGCTTAGCAATGGAAGTTCCAACCCCAATTGGGGTTGTAAGTCAAGGACTACCTACAGGATAGTTACAATTTTAAAAAAAATGTGTGTTACTAGATATTTAAAGTATGAATATACATACATATATATAAAGCAGCTTTCCTACGTTTAGGGGCGGGGGAAGGTAAGAGTTCCTAGAATGAAAACTACGTTAAATTTTATTGCAGAAAAACATGAATATGAAAATAACTTGTCAGGTGCAAACAACCAGAGCCACTCATAATGACTAAAGCAAGCAACTTTATTGTTCTCTACCTAGATTGCAAGAATCTTCATAGACTACTAGTCTTCACCCAGGATCCTCAGATAAGACCTCATGGATCTTGGGGAAGGTCAAGGTTATGGCTTTTGCAGCTCTGCAATGACTCTAAGCTTAGCACTTGCTTGGCACACCCCCCCCTCCTTCAGCCTATCTTGAAGTTTCCCCAACATCATTGTAATGTATTAGCCAAACCTTTGCTTCTGTCATGGATTTTTAGGTGGCCAAGAATCTAAAGATAGACAACCTGCAGTGTTCCTGGGACTTTCTTTTGGTGTTGCCATAATTTCCTCTGTCCCTTTCTGATAATATCTACTATTTTGGAAATGAAATTCTACTGTACCTATAACACTGAGTTTTCAGTACAGAAACTAAAACGCTTCACAGAAACAGGTGTAGCTCCTCAAAGTTAACAAGTGACAAGGAGAAACTGAACGTATTGAAATGTCTTATATAGTTATCTGAGAGTTTCTGTAAGCCCAGATATGCCATTCAGAATTATATGAATGCTTAGGTCTAAACAGGTCTCCATTTCTGTTTTAGGAAATACTTGTCACAGAAATATCTGTGCCTTTAGGTTCTGCCCCCAAGTATTCTATTGGTTGACAATAACCTAGAACTTGACACCAGTAAGTGGCAGCGCAGTGCACCTACTATAAAAGGGAGCGCACAAGCCATTTGAGCTCTGTGGTGTAGAAGTGGGTAATTATGTAGTTGGTGATAGTTCAGTAGTAGTAGTGTGGTGATTGTGATAGTAATAGTGATTCTGTTTATATACTTACCTTATCTATAGAGGATGTAGTCCCCCAGGAGACAAAATCCTTACTGTAAATAATAAATACAAGTTTGATTGATATCTCAATAGCTGGCAGTTTTATTCAAGGTCCTAGCCTCATCAAGATCCTAACAATACTCATATTTATTGATGAGGCAATTGCTGAATTTATTTCTTTATTATTTTGAGAAATAACTCAAGGCAGTGAACTACTAATAAGCTTTCCTCCTATTTTTTCCCCACAACAACCCAGTGAGCTGAGAGATGACTATGAGCCTTAATTGGTTGTTGCAAAGATGAATAAGGCTTTAATCATACATGAAATGTTTCAAATCCTAAACATTTGTAAAGTTTATTGTGATTATTCTTTATGTCATAACCTTGATACCATTATGTTAAGGACATTCGCACACAAAATATCCCTTTAAAAATAGTGATCAGTGGTGATATTCTAACTGGTTCACATAATTGCAAGGTTGCACTCAGCCGGAAAAAATAACGCTGACCGCATCCATCTGCCCCGTTCCAGCAGCACCACCTGAGGCAGCACGTTGGACTCTGCGATCTCGCAGCCAGTTAAAACTGGCCATCAGGCCACGCTCCACCGAATCCAACCCCCCACTTCACAGTGCTTTACAGCCTTCTCTAAGCGGTTTACAAAGTCAGCATACTGTCTCCAACAATCTGGTCTTCATTTTACTGATCTTGGAAGGGTGGAAGGCTGAGTCAACCTTGAGCTGGTGAGAATCGAACTGCCAAACTTCAGGCAGCTGGAAGTCAGACGTGGTCTGCAATATTGCATTCTAAGCACTCTCCCACCAAATTCTTACATATATCTCTTTCTTCCCAGCATAAATGTTTGTCTTCTTGGAGATCCTCATGGTATATAACAGATTCTGATTACCTATCTTTTCTCCTTAATGGTTAGAAGCAATCACAGAACGAATGTTTTATCCACATCTATCAAGCAATAATAATCTAAGAACTATTTGCCCTCCTCTCACTGACATGATGTAACTAGGGCAGCTAGAAGTAGTCCTAATAGACAATGTCTCTCTAAATCCACTGTAAAAAGTAAGTCAATAATTATTTAAAAAGTTAATCCTTTTATTTTGTTCTGGGCAGTTCAGCTAACACTGAATTAGTGACTCGTGAGGGAAATATTAATAAGGTGCCAAAGTAGGACATTGATGTCCTAACATTAAGACTGTAATAAATAAGCATAATATAGATGTCTCGGGGAATCAGACTTGCAACATTAAATAATCCAATGATTTAGACTTGAATATAAAATGCCAGAAAACAAGAAAATCTGGTTTGGTGTACAGTAAAAAATATAGGGAATAGCATTGGCATGATTCTGAGAAACAAGTCATCTGTAATAGTCAAATCATAGTAATGTCTACTCCTGTATATACTTATTGTTCTCATAATGGTTGAGTTGACATTCTGGAAAGACTGGAAATTATTTGCAGAAGAAATTTAGCTAAACTAAAAATCTGTTTCTCTGGAGCCATGTAGCCAGAAGGGCTTTACAAACTTTGAAAACAATTCAGAATAAGTACTTTGGATCTCTCAAAAATATGAAGAGATTGCTATTTGTTAAAATACCCTGACAATTCAAGCCTGGAAAAAAAAATGCTACCGCTCTAAGGAATCCACTCAAAAACATAACTTCCTGATTGCATTCCAAAATAATAACTGTTTAGGACAGGCTTTATAATTTTGCATGCAGTTAAACATGATGGAGGAACTTTTGAGTTCTTGCCTTATCTTAATGTGGAAATGATCCAAAATTTACTCATTTATTATGATTATTTTGCCAAAATGATCTCTCTGTGTTCAGCAGAAGGTAAGGGTATTCCATAATGATGTGAATTTCGTATCCCTATGATGGGAAAAAAACGCCTCTGTTGATTTCCATGTCCCTGGGAAATTGCCATTTGGGGCTGGAGCCCACACCCATATGGCATCCATATGTCAAAAAGATCACCTAAACTAATACAGGTAGTCTTCGACTCACAACCACAATGGAGCCCAACATTTTTATGTTGTTAAATAAGACATTTGTTAAGTGAATTTTTTACATCTTCTCTTGCCACAATTGTTTAAGTGAATCGCTGCAGTTGATTAGTTAGTAACTCAGTTGTTAAGTGAATCTTGTTTCCTCATTGAATTTGCTTGTCGGAAGGTCACAAAAGTTGGTCACATGACCTTGAGACACAGCAACGGTCATAAATATGAACAAGTTGCCAAGCATATGAATTATGTGGGTGCTGCAACAGTCATAACTATGAAAAATGGTCATAAGTCACTTCTTTCAGTGAGGCTGTAACTTTGAATGGTCACTAAAGAATTGTTATAAGTTGAGGACTATCTATAGTGTAAAATTTCTGCTTCTTCATGAGCTTCCTTAGGTTTTTTTACTAGGTGGGATATGAATCATTTGAAGAGGCTCAGTGGTTTTATCGATAGGCTCAAGGCCTAAGTTAAGGCACTCATTTTTCTCCTTAAACTCCCCAAATTTAAAGAAAAAATCTTCACCCTGAATGTGAAAGTCACAAAGGTGTCCAGAGGAGCAACATGTGCCCTCTTAGCTGCACTTATTATACCTCAGACATACTGTATATAGCAGTGCAAGTTTGGATCTTCCCAGTGTTTTTTTCCAGAAGCAAAAACTAGAAACAAACAACCCACCCCCCGCAACACAAACATTCCTCTTTTGCAGTATTAATTGCTGAGTTCCCAATTTTTATTTTTATTTTTGCTTTGAGGTTTAGCCTGTCTGACTAATTTCACCATCATCTGCCCACTCTACAAATGACCCTAAAGAACCAGGTGCTTAGAAACAACCAAAGAATCCTCCGTTGGATAGCCCAGCTTCCCTTTCCCCTTAGAAGGATAATTCCTTGCTCAACCCTCCTGTACATATTTTTACCAAAATATGTTGCAAATCTAACTCTATCATCCTAGTTCTTTAGCTTTTGAGAACTTGGATCATTGGCTTGAAAGATGGAATATGTTACCCTGGACAATGTCCTGGCCAGTTTGCATCTCTGCCACTGGAAGATGATTGCATTCAATGGCTATTTAACATGCCTGATTCTTAGGAAGACTCAGGGAGACTGTAGTAGTGGTGAGAAAGAGGCAGTTTGGTGCTAACAAGATACCAGCTCTCTCTCTGTTCCCTGGAATGAGCTTGATGCTCAAAGGTTAGCCTGCCTGCTAGCAATCACTTGTGTCTCTAAGTTAATTCTGCTCATCAGTTGTTGTCTTTGTTTCCGATTGACACAGAACACTATTGCTGCATCCGTCACTTTGACTTCTCCCCAAGGATATTTACCTGCATCTTTACTGCCTTTTAAATTGCAGCGCTTCCTTTTTCTGGGCTACATTTCCATATGTCATTTTCTCTTTCTGCCATTCTGGGAATTGCTGCACCTAGCTCTGTAAAGTATTAGATTTCTGTCCCTGTGAACTATTTTGTGGCATTCGGCATGAGGGATGGTATATAAAAATCCACTATGTTGCATTGTATCTTCTTGGACTGGCATGTCCTTTATTTGGCTCATTCACACTGACAATATCTCGAGAAAATAATATTTTAGAAAAGCCACAGGAATTTTAAGAACTTGGGATAATGAATACATACAATACATACATATTCATTTATTCCTCAAATGGGAAAACACCAGACATCCTGATGTTCATATTATGTCTTTCACTGATCTGAAGACACTCAATTCATAGAGATTGGCAAAATGGCTAAATAGAAAGCTTACTCCCCAGCCCATCTCTCTTAACCTTTCCCACTTTTCTGCATTTGGCTTGCAAATGGCCACTATCACTCTACTTACAGCAAAGCCCTGTACAGTGCAAGGCAAAAGACAATGTTGTATTACCATGGTGAAAATGAAACAATCCAAAGCTTTCATATGCATCTATTGGGCATGGGGGTGGGAATGTGAACAGCTTTGTCTTGTAGCAACATCAGGGAAGAAACTATTTCTTAGACTGGAAAAGCTGGGACAGCAAAGACACCCCACAGACAAGCTTTGAAGAGTAATGTCCTATTAATACTAAGGTGTTCAATCAGAGCAAGAGTGTATGCAGCTTTTATTAAGAACTGAAAATATTGTGTTTGGATTCATACGTATTTGGTATTCTTTTGTTCTGTTTTGCTTTTTTAACCCCACAAACTGGGATCAAAAGGAATTGATTGTATTGATGTATTTACTGTATTTATAAGCCACCAAGACTCCATGAACAATGTAACTGAGGCACACAGTTAAGACCATAATATAAATTCCAAACAAAAATTAAATAGGAAAGAACCATCAAGACACACTAAGGACCAAATGCCTGCTGCGATACCATGATTTTAATTTTCCTCCTAATTATAAGAGAAGAAAGGGGCTGTCCTTATCTCTGGTAGCAAGATGGTCCAAACACTAAGAACCACTGTTTCAGAGTGAACAGATTACCTGATAAAGAGGATTTCAGTTCTGCATGGAGCTGAACTCCTTCAGCAGGCAGCTCTTTTGTTCCATCCACTTAACAACTCTGGAGATTGCTTAACAACCAAAATCCAGAATGCCACCATTGTGGTCATTGAGTGAGGCAGAAACATAGGCATCTTGATTAAAACCACTTTGCTCAATGACCGAGATTCTAATCCAAATTGCGGTTGTTAAGTGGGAGCTGCAGTGCTGTTGTTTGCTAGCCAAAATAGTAGACTACATCTGGTTTAATTGCCAGAGTTCAGCTTTTAGACAAATGACTGCCTGCCAACGAATAGTTAGATTGTACCAATATATTGAAGAACTTGATTCTTCCCTCTGTGTTTTATTTTTCATTACAAAATACTCAGAAAAGACAGGGTCTGATGAAGTTTCTTTAGAAAAAAACAAATTTAATTGAAAAATGATCATAAGAAATGTTTAAGCAATTTTCCCTCCCCATTTCTCCTGCCATGCAATAAAATATTTCACTCAGTGGTTGCTAGTTCTATTCAATGCAAAAACATAAATCGTCCAGATTTTTGTAGGCTAGATCTTATCGTCCTAATATTTGTTCCCCTTCTGGTCTTTGGCCCAAAATTCTTATAAGAATTTCAGGTAAATTTATCTTTTGCTTTACTTGCAATCACAAAATCACAGTCCTTTTGATTAGATCACACATATTAAACCACTATAAAGAAAATGACTGGTAAACTCCTTTATGGCAATCAAAGTGGTATCATTCCTAATGGAATATGAGAATCTAACCATTTGCTCTGATTAGAATGGGTGTTTAATGTATTTAACCTGTTGAACTCCTTATTGCAAATAGTTAAGAATATCGGAGAAATGAAGCTTATGAAGAAAATTGTACATCTAAGAAGAGGAAATATTCATTTTCTCAATGATGGTGAAAATCTGCCTTTCTTGTATATTTCTTCAGCACAATGAATGTTATATGACTGTCATCACAGTTTTGTTTTATTATCATATCATGTAGAAGTTGTCATTCTAAGGCAACCATGAAACTGAATATCTATGTTTAACTTAACCAAAATGGGTGAGTGTGAATCCTCAGTCACGCATCACCTCTATAATTGTTATAGAGTAATTAATCTATAATTCATTGTGCAACTGGCAAGCAAATGGGTTTAACAAAGGGATTTGCAGTAGCTGAGATGAATGTTGAAGAAACAAGCCTAGAAAATGGTGAATGATTTATTATTTTATGTATAGCAGAAAGTAAATCACCCTAAAGCTGGCAATATGTTGCACAGTTGGAACTTAGTCTTACTTTTAAATGAAAATAAAGGCTCCTATTTTTTTCTTTGAAAATGCCTGCTTTAGCTCAGAAGAAGGGAATGTTTAATTTTTAGTCTCTTCTTTTGAGCTCAATGCTTAAGAATCTATTGGGCCACTGAAATATTTTAATAGGGTATCATTAAGCACCAGAATTTCCAGAATAATTAGTACAAACAATCAGTGTGGCATTTTGGACATAATAGTGAAATGGATATGGAAATATCCTTTGGAAATACTGTATTGTTCATTGCAGATTACAAAACCTACTTTAAGCCAATCCTTATCACACATTGGACGGACGTACTTTACACTACAAGAAAAGTCTTGCATTCTTCTGTCCAAAATAGACCCTGTGCCCCTAGGTTTAAAATTCTTGGTTTGGATAATTTAGAACTGCGACACTTTCAGTCAGATTTAGGTATTGCATACAGAATTGTACATACCAACATTTTACCTGTAAATGAATTTTTTTAGTTTTAATTCTAATGTAACGTGTGCTAATAAACTTTTTAAAGTTAATATAAAATGCTTTAAACTCAATTGTAAAAAAAATATATATCAGTTTTTGTAACAGAGAGGCCAAAGTCTGGTATATCTTACCCAATTCAGTTGTCTCAACTACTAACTTTCACAATTTTAATTCTAACTTAACTTCTGTGGACCTCATCCTATATTTAAAAGATTCCTAAGAGACCATTGCAAAAGTGGACTAATGTCCCTGTTATATATATTTTTTTCATTTTGCTCATTCAAATTTGAATTTTTTGATTGATCAAATAAGTATGAAACAACATAAGAAAAACATATAGTCTGACTTTATCTATGTTTTTATGGAAGGTAGTCTCTGAATTCAAGATCGAGCTAATTTAATTTCTATTAAATCCAGGAAAACTATTTCTATTGCCCTTGTTGACTGACATAAAATATGCTAGTGTTTGGCAGGATTTTGGGAATATCTGGATCTATAGGAGATAGTGGTCTTGGGTCTGCCCTGGGATGGGGTGTTGTTCTTGCCAAACCTGTTTTCATGTTCACTGCAGAGAGGGTAAGACCTATCCATTTAGTTATTCTTTATAACTGTGGGTATAAATCCTGGTTCCCTGAAGGATATTTCACATTTGATAAATTTTCTGTATAGATTTTCTGGATTTTTCCATGTGATGGGCCACCCAGATTATTGGAGGTATTTTGTGCAAAGGATGCAAGGAGAAAATATATGTGTGTATTTGTCACACTGTTTCTTGCTGGGCTGTATAAGAAATTAATCATAGATGAAGCATGCCTGAAGCTGCAGTTAAAATGAAGAAGGAAAAAGAGTATGAATATTTTTGAAGCAAATTTCCATGGACTTGAAGTAAATTTCCATGTTTATTTGTATGAGATTATAGCAACAGAATTGTTATTTTCTTCTCAGGGCCTTCAGTGGTAGTTTAGCAATGTCAAGGAAAATGTTGTTCCTCAGTGGTCCTACCTCCATTTTGCTACTGTCCACCTTGCAAAAGTCATTCAGAGACAGAGGGGGAAAAGGGGCAATCAGGAAAGCAGAATGAGTAGCAGGCCCAAGAGGAGACATCTACAAAGTGATGAAAGCAAAGCTTCAGGCCACCAGTGCTTTAAAACATACAAGTCCTGATTTTATACTCCTATAGATAATGTATTTATTTATCTCACAAAATGTGACTCTGGCTTGCATATAAAACATAATGATAAACCCATAAAACATTCAAATATAAATGAAGGGGAAAAATCCAAGATATTTGGAGAACAATAATCACTTGACCCAGATACAGTATGTTTTTTCAATAGGTATCTGGGCTTTCTTTGTTTTTCTTTGAAGACATTTTGCTTCTCATCAGTGCTTTTTTTCTAAAAAAAAAAAAGGTACCGGAACTAAAAAAAAAAAGGTACCGGAACTCCCATTGTATTGCACATGCGCACCATAGATATACTAATATAC
>JANHGC010003140.1:0-17232 GCA_027560395.1 Boaedon fuliginosus | reverse complement strand
TACAAACACCTGCGAAAACCTCAGAAAACATTTTTGTTTTCTTTTTATTAAAAAAATAGATATTTTTGCAAGATTAAAAACAGTGCAAATATTAGAAAAGAAATAAAGTGAGAAAGAATAGTGACTAAGTAAGAAAAAAAAATAGAAATAGTAACAAAAAAGAAAGTGTGGGTCTTTATAAAGTTAAATAATGCCGCCTCGAGTTCCCCTTCGGGGTGAAGAGAGGCGGGGTATAAATCCAATAAAATTGAAATTAAATTAAATGGCACCCTACCCTATCAGCAGATCTGAGGAAATTACAAGTGATGAACAAATGTGAAGTTGAAATAGGAAAAAAAAATGGTTTGCAGTGGGAAAAGATTATGGGAAATAAACTCCCAACCACCCCTAGAAGGCTGGTTAGATAGGAGAGGAAAAACAGAACAAACTCTTCGGGATCAGGATAAAACTGGTTTGTTTGAATTCTGGATAGAAACATTCACAACTGCAGTGTATTAATTTCTGTTTGTTTCCTTTCTAATAGAATAACTATCTGTACTTGACTGTGAACTAAACAAAAAAACCAAACAAAACCAGAAACCAGAAACCACTTCCATAACACTGCCAAGAAAACCACATGGATGTTTTTAATCAGACAATATTTTGATTTTACCAAGCTGTACCTTCCCCTGGAAGCTGCCACAGGCTTCTCCTGCCTTTCTTTGTCCCTATCAAATGAATATTAGAAGTGTTCCTGTGCAGCAAAACACATTTTACTTAAAAGCAAACCAACTGCAGCCTTCAGATTCTTCATAAATGGTCAAAGAGAACCTTAAGCTTTCATTTTGTGAAGATGATTTCATATGAATAATGCTTATTGTATGCTTTCTCTCTTAAGGTTTGATTGACTAGGCTACATCAACTACAGAAATGAGGGCTTTCAGATTTTGGATAGCACTATCAAGTACATTGGATCTGGGTTTAGTGGCTTTGAAATAATTAAAAATTAAGACAATTTTTTTTCCCAAGAACTGAAACAAACAAAAGTAATTTTAATTTAACCAGAGCTGAATAGTTCCACTGAAGTGAATTACCGTAGTGCCTCCCAAGGTATTATTATTATTGGAACTATTATAAAGGCAAGGGAAATCTGAGCTACATCAGATGTATGGAGTTTTTAGCCCTATTCATTCATTAACACCTGGCAGGAACAGCTCATGTGTGCATAGAGAACATGATTCTCCACCAGGCCATTGTTGGCTTAGTCACTTGCATACCTGGCTGAATCTCTATGCATGTTCAAAAAAGAGTTGAGAGGGAAGTCAACCCTATTATGTCTTCACACTTGGAAGCTCCAGTAAACCAGGCCTCCCAACTAGTGCAACAACTCACATAAGAAGATTGAGTTCTTCTTTTAGAACTTTCCAGAACAAGTAATTGTATTAGAATCCCCTACTATATTTCTAGACTGGCAGATACCCATTTGTGACGTTCTGTGGCCATCAATGAATACACATGGAAAGTACTACATGGGATCCATGGGGGCACTTGCAGCTCTAGCACATTTGACTGGCGGAGGATTTTGGGGCCACACGGATCTGAAGGTCCTCCATTTTGATTCTGGATGGATTGTTTTGCATCAAACAGAACTGCATGCTTTGGGGGTTCTCCTCAGATTCATGGCTTCTGCTCAAAAAGCAAGTACAGTGTTGGCTAGGGGGCAGCCAAATCAATTTTGTGTGCTAGTTGTGCCCATGTATGGATTGGGAGATCCTCTTTACAGGCCTTTGGAATTCTGCAATGTTCTTTTATTTGGACTGCTCTTGAAGACTAGCAGGAATAATTATAAGTGCACTTTGAAAGATTTGCTAATATGTTATAACATGGACTGGTCTAAGTGAGCTTCCAAGTGTTATTCAAAGTGTTGTTGTTGACCACTTTAATAGTCTGTAGAGATTCTCAGTCATCTAGGTCATGGTTGCCCAAAGATGCTTTTTCTGGAGGCAACTGGACTTTCTTTGTTTTTTCTTTGAAGACATTTTGCTTCTCATCCAAGAAGCTCCTTCAGCTGTGACAGGATAGTGGAGAACGTCTTCAAAGAAAAAGCAAAGAAAGTCCAGTTGCCTCCAGAAAAAGCACCTTTGAGATGATTGCTCTAATGCTCTTCATGGCACAGGGCCTGATTATGTGAGGGACTACCTGCACCATGACCTCTGCTGATCAGATTTGGCATGCTCTCAAGTAATGTCACCTTGTGAACTCAGAAGTCATGCTTTCTTTATTGTCATGCCTGCTCTTTGACACAAATGCTTACCACTCCCACCACTAATGTCACAAAGATCCAGGTGGGCCTGATCATGCCAGTTTTTCAAAATGTCTCGAAGACCTGGCTCTTCCCCAGGCACTGTCCCAAGGGGTCATGTGAGCTCATTTTAATTGTTGGAATGTACTGTATGTACCATTTTCAATGTGCTGTGTTTAAAATATTTTGTTTTCTATTTGCTGGTTTTAATTTTTTGTCGTTACCCATTCTGAGGCCCATGGTGGATGAGTGGCCATCTAAGATGAAAAATAAATGAATAATGAAATAAAGTGAGAGGGGGTAAGCAGGGAGAATTATTTGGCATCTCATTCCCCTGGTGTAAGCAGATTTTCTGGATAATTTCATTCTAACTACCATTTCAGCCAAAGGAGATAGTATTAAGATTAATAGAATGGACAAAATTATCATCATATGTACACCCACCCAACATTTGAAGACTGACTTTATTATTTCACTTCTGCTTTTTCCACATTTACTAGGCCATGCCACCACAGACCAAATGTTTACTATAGATCGACCCAGGATCTTTCTCATAGGTACCGGTAAGTGTTCCATGCTTTTACATGGTTCCTCTTTCTCTGTTAACTAAAAAGGCATCTGGACTTCCTTTGTTTTTGCTTGAAGATATTTCTCTTCTCATCCGAGAAGCATCTTCAGTTCTGACTCAATGGTGGAAAATGGAAGGATTTATATTCCTTTCAGATGAGCCATAAATCCTTCCATTCTCCACATTCAGTTAGAACTGAAGAAGCTTCTTGGATGAGAAGTGAAATGTCTCCAAGCAAAAGCAAAGGAAGTCCAGTTGTCTTTTGAAATAGTACCTTTGGGACAACCATGACTTGGATGATTGAGAATTTCCATAGACATTCTGTTAATGAAAGCATGCTTAAAATGCCAGGAAAGGCAATCTTATGCAGTTCTGAAGTCACCTCACATATTTCTAAATGTGTGAGAAGTCCATCTGAATAGCTTTACTTTATTTAACTACTAAATACATGACAGATTCTCAAGAACGAATTGGATTCTTACACATTGATCACATTTCTTGCCACACCTATTAATTTGGATGCCATTATCCCCGATCTACTTTGATAGCCTTTGAAACATATTCTACAGTAATTTGAACATATAATCTTGCACACCTGCAGAAATATAATGGTCCAGCTACACCTAGATGAAAACAACCATTTGCTGGCATTTATAAGGAAACCATGATCAAAAGTTGGATTTATGCCATACAACACCTGGGCAGTGGTTTAAAGCAGTATATTTAGCAACAAGCCTCCACTGTCAACAAGTGTATATTCACAGCCTGGGACATCTTCCATATTTTCTTGGCTAAAAGGTAGCCTCTATCTGCATTATATTTATCTATATCCTCAGCAATAAGACTGGCATGCTGTTCTTCTTATGAAAAAAAGTCCATATTTAGACAATAAGGCCTCCTGTTTCAATAAATCATCATTACTTACAGATTCCAGGGTAAAAGAATAATTTTAGTAATATTTGAATTTATGTTTGGCTCTAATGAGCTGAAGGGGCCTCTTACCATATCTTAAAATGACCAGACGAGGCTTAAAAGATCCACTATATATTATATATAAACTGTAGAACGATCCATAGAAATGTGGCTGGTGCCAGCCTTGCATTCAGTCTGCAGAGTCTAAAGAGAACAAACGGCATAAAGCAAGTGCTCTTTTGTCATCCAGGACAATGGGCATGATAGATGCATTGTGGTATATGTGGGCTAGGAATGTTGGACCATCAAGCCAAGGAGAAGATATTTTGCAATTCTAGAAGAGAAAGGAGACAAAAGTTCTGGATTGTATCTGGAGGTTGGAAATTGCTTTTCTGGATTCCTAATCACAGAGGTTTAATTTGGAATCTTTCTCTGGTTTCTAATTTATCTCTTTGTTACTTACATTCGTTACAATAGAGAGCTGAAGAAGCTTCTTGAGAAGCGAAACGTCTTCAAAGAAAAACCAGAAAGTCCAGTTGCCTCTTGAAAAAGCACTTTGGGACAACCATGACCTGGGTGACTGAGAATCTCCATAGACGTTACAACAGAAAGGAAAACGCTAATGGTTTTGTGTACATAAATCTGTTCATATGTTCCTGTTCTTTGAATATAAAATTATTGGGTGCACCAAAGTATGATTTACCCTTAAATCCCCTTATACATCATTGAAAATAATTTCCAAACTTTACAACAGATCCATATAATAAGTGCATATTATACCTACCATCAGGCATAAAAGCATATCACTTATAAATGAATATGCTAGCAAATGTCTTTCTGCTTTGTGTTTTTCAAGCTTGTCTCATGTTATTAAGTACTTAACTGATATGATGAAAATCTAATCTATGATAACTGATCTATGATGTCAGTTTTATATGGTGAAACAGCCAAATAATAATATCACCTATCATGGGTGATATATTTATGGAATAATTGTTTCATGGGAGGTCATTTTCTATGCATCTAATTTTGTTTGCATGGTTGTTGGAGGTTCGCCTTCTGTAGCCACAAAAGCCATTTGCAGATGTTGGACTTCACTTTCAAATTAATTTTCTCAATCTGGTGCTCTCCAGGTTTTTTTGTGTTACAGTTCCCATCAGCCCTGACCATTTCCATGCTCTTTGGCTCAAATGGATTCGTACTGATTTAAAGGAAGTTAAGAAGCCAGAAATTTCCAGTAAAATGTTGTGTATGCTATCAAGTCACTATAATAATACATTTGTACCAATTTAACTCTAAAATGCAGGTATGTAGTTAACAAGGATTTGATATTGGCTTATTAATTCTACAGTAACTTGCTTGAATGTCTTTAAGAGTAATCTCAAATTGGGATATTACATAGGCAGCTTTTTTTTCTTCTTCTATAGAGAAAAGGAAGATTTAAAGCATAGCCCAACTACTTTTTTTCACTTTGTACTTTATTAATGAAAGATTCCAGGTCAAAAATGAAACTGTATGTAAATTTGCCCATTGTCCACTCTGGAGTTCTCTTGTAGCTCAGCCAAAATAATTCTGCGTATACTTTTCAGTTCTAGTCTTGCCTTACATATGAAAGATAGCTGGGTGATTTTTAGCCAGTCATTCTCTCTCAGCCTAACCCACCTCACAGGATTGTCATTGTGGGAAAAATAGGAGGCGGAAGGAGGATTAAATAGGTTTGATGCCTTGAGTTACTTATAAAACAATACAGGTGAGATAAAAATCTAATTTAATAATAATAATAATAATAGTCAAGAATAGTAATCCGGAACCTTTCCGGCTTGGCAGCCCAGTGAGGGTGTGTGTGAGAGAGGGGATGGTTCCATGCAAGTGGCAGGCATCCATGCCTGAGCGTGCACAGTTCCAATTGTGCAAGCTTTGCTTTGCACATGAGTACATGCATCTGCTGCTCACAAAAATGGAGCTATGCACACACACATGCTCACCCACCACTTGCACGGCCCAGTTCCAAACAGACCATGGCCCAGTAGTGATTCATAGCCTGTGAGTTGGGGACCCCTGTTCAAGAACATTGGAAAAGGAACCAGGAAGAAGGGATTTCCACTTTTGGCAGAGTAAAGCAACAGGTATCAATGTTTCTACTATATGTCCATGCACAAGTTATTGTTAGTCAGAGCTGGGTATTTGATCTATGCCTAATGACCTTAAGCTTTGGGGAGTATAGAATGCTGAAAGATTATGTAATGCAATAGCCATCCGTTTCTGCACATGTCCCCATTCTTTCCTCTGGTTCCTGAATGTCTCCAGTGCATCTTGGAATCTGAGATCTTTCGTTGCTTCTTTGAAGATACAGGTAGGAAGACTGTTTTGCATTCTTTTTGTTTTCCTACACACGCTGTTGATATCTAGACTAGTTTCCAGGATATGTCTAGCTTGAATTGTTATGTACACTTGTGAAAGAAAACTGAAATTCAAGAGATACCACATAGACATTTTTGTTTGCATTATGAAGGCTATGTCTCTTTGATGATTTTACAAAATGTTCCGTAGATGTTTTGAAACACTGATTAAAACAAAGAGCTTTAGTAGACAGGAGAAAAAGCCTTTAGAAATTGCTTCAATGTATGACCAGTTACACAGTAAGTTTCTTACGGCTCTGACCAATGCTGTGGATATAAACAGAGACATTCAACACTGTCCCTTAGAGACAGTAAAAGACGACAATGAAAACAGTTCACCATCAAACAATTTATCTAACCAACCTTTAGCAGCCATAATTCAGCAAACTTATTAAGATACCTACCCAGTTGTCCACTTAATCGAACTACTCTAGAAAACACCCAGCCACTGAAGTTGAATGAGAATGAGTGCATTATAACTTACATTACTGCCAGCCTAGTAGATGAAACAAGCTAAGATGAAACTGGGACCATTATAATATAGTGATCTTGTTGCAATTTTTTTCCCCCCTATCAGAAACCGCACATAACTTTTGGAGATGCAAATTTGTAAAATGTCGTGCTTTATGTATTTCATTTTTGACATCTACTTTACTTTTTAAGAATGGATGTGGTCTAATTATGCAGTGCAGCTTTGCATGAGGAAAATATACTAAGTGTGCATTAAACAGACAACTTGAAATAATGGCACTTGTACTAAGAAGAGTATTTTCTGGCAAGCAACTAATTTATAATAGCCATAGATATATGCATTAGTGTATGAAATACTTGTCTTTATTTATTGATTTGGAGGCCCAGGGTTGTATTTTTGCATATGTCTTCTTTATTAGGCCTTGTTTCTCTCTCCAACAGGCCTGATTATATTTCACGGTTTAGGAAATTTGCAGTTTCTAAATGATGGTCAGGGAGAATAATTATATTCTACTTCTATAAAACAATAGAAAATGGCGTTGATTTTTTTTTTAAGTTAAATGAGTAGAACTCTTTAAAGTCCGGCTTTATCTTTTCTTATTCACTTTATTGTGTGAGTTTTGAAAGGTCTCCCCCCCCCCACCACACTATGTGCACATTGGAGGTAAAGAGAATTATATGAAGTGACCAAATTTACTGTGTTCCTACTGCGTAAACCACTACATTGGTTCTTTCCGAGCCAATTTAATTTTTAGCTTTCTTCTTGGCTTAATGCAATGTTTTACTTCATTGCGCTTTTTGGATGTGCAGAAGCGAAAGATAATGTGTTACACTACATTCACTTAATGTTTCATCAGATTTTTCTGGTGTATCTACCTTTTGGTTATTTTAAAATGGTTCATCCTTATCACTTCAGTCATGAAATGTCAATTCGTTAAATTACCATGCTAGGCTAAGCTCAATGCAGAAGCCTCATTTGAAATGGAGTGCGGATTTATTCGTAAGAACGTATTTTTAAGACAGCTTTTATTTGTATTTATTTATTGCATTTATAGCCAAACTTTCTGAAGAGAGCTCCAGATGGTTACATGGGGGGTCTTTCCTCTAATTTTGGCTTTAAGGCTTTAAATTTCTATTCTGAACTTGGATGGAGGCTCTCCAACTGTATACACAAAGTGATACATGGATATGTTACATATCTAGGTTGTCTACTAATAATAACACCAAAAAGAGTTCATGGGAATTTTATCTAATTAACATTATTTTATTTTATTTTTATTTTATTTATTTGATTTATATCCCGCCTCTCTTCACCCAATTGGGGAACTTGAGGTGGCAAGTTAAGTTGAATCTAGGTAGTCCTTGCTTATGACCACAACTGAGCCCAAAATTTCTGTTGTTAAGTGAGACATTTGTTAAGTGGGTTTTGACCCATTTTATGACCTTTCTTGCCTCAGTTGTTAAGTGAATCACTGCAGTCGTTATGTTAGTAATCCAGTTGTTGAGTGAATCTGGGTTCCTCATTAACTTTACTTGTCAGAAGGTCACAAAAGGGGAATCACATCTGGGACACTACAAGCGTCATAAATATGAGCCAGTTGCCAAGCATCTGAATTTTGATCACATGACCACAGGGATGCTGCAAAGGTCATACTGTGGAAAATGGTCATAAATCACTTTTGTCAGTGCAACTGCAACATTGTACGATCACTAAATGAACTGTTATACGTTGAGGACTACCTGTAATATATGTAATCTCCTGTTGTGCTAGCCCTAATTTTTGTTCACCTGGTGCTTCCTCTGCTATTGTTAGGAAAGGTAACCTGATGCATTCTGATATTTTGAAACCCAGAATCTAGCTATTTCTGTCAATATAGCTAGCACAAGGGATTGTGGGGCTTGTAGCATAAAGTATTTGGAAGGCATAGACTTATTTATGATCCTTGATAAGTTGCCATGCACATCAATGGCTGTACTAAATTAATAAAGTTGTGTATTAGAATGTTTTTTTACCTTTAGTCATGACTGTCACATGATTGGAAGTACCAATTTCACTTGTCGATTCAATAAATGACATAAAGACATGACAGCCAAAATACCCACTAAAACTATGACCTGTTCTTGCTTAATAAAGTGATTGCTTGTCCTTGTCAGAACAAGTGAGACATATATTATAGTTCTGAACTCTGTAGGACTGAGTTTGAAATAGTATCATGTACAAATGATTTATAAAATTGTATTGACATTTGAAATAGAAGAACAAGTGAAAGAATACCACATGATGAAGTGGGCTAAACTTTTTGGTTATAATATACAGATGGGAATATATGTGGTTGAAACAATTGAAATTTACACCATGTTATATTTATTTTATTTATTTAAGTTGATTTATACCCTGCCTCTCTTCCCTGATCAAGGGGAATTCAAGGCGGTTTATAGCATATTAAAAAACACAATAACAAAAACATGTTTAAAACCAATTAATATAGTAATAAAATAATAAAATACAGTCACACACCATACAACAATCATTCTTCCAGGGGGGCATCAATCCCAAGCCTGCCGACAGAACCAGGTCTTAGTGGCTCTGCGGAAGGCCAACAGACTATGAATGGTTCGGATCTCCATGGGTAGCTGGTTCCATTATCTTAAAGAAAATTTTATAAAATGATGTACCATTGGAATAAGTCTGGATTTTCTCCCTGCTCAGAAGATACAATCAAGCTGTGTAAGTGGTTAAGACTGAAATGGTTAGAGAAGGCAAGGCTTGTCTGTTTTTAGCTATTTATTGTGGCATATTACAAAATGCAAAAGTCAGTTTGGTGTAGTGGCTAAGGCGTCAGGTTAGAAACCAGGAGATCATGAGTTCTAGTTGCACCTTAGTCATAAAGCCATACTGATAACCTTGGATCAGTCATTTCCTCTGGGTCCTAGGAAGGAGGCAATGCAAAGCCATTTCTGCAAAGGCTTGTCAAGAAAACTGCAAGGACCTGTTCAGGCAGTCTATGAGAATTGGGCAAGATTGAAGATTACTCAAAGTGTAGATCCCACTTCAGGTAACAGATGGCAGCAGAGATAGCTCACTAGTTACTAATTTGGAGGGTTTTGATAATTTCCTTCTTTGAGAGGGTAGAACTTTGTTTGCGCCTTAAATTAGGCCATTATCCTTACATCTCTCAGAGTAATGTTTCTTAAACTGAGCGACTTTATGATATATCAATTTTAACTTCCAGAATTCAAACCAATATGGACATTGATAAATATTCTGGAAACTGAAATTGCAGAAGTAAAAATCGTTAAGGTTGGGAAACGTGGTGTTAGAAAATTCTTTTTTGATTTTCAGTAATGAATAAGCTTTAGCTGCCAATTCAGCTGGTCTGTGTTAGAGCAATTGTGTCACCATCGTTAGGTAGAGTAGACCCAATAACTCCACAGGAAAGCTAAAATTATTGTTATTAAGATTGGCTATAATAACAGAACGTTGCTGAACAGGTTGTACTGTCCCTCCTTCTCCTTCTTATAGTTTGGTGAATTACAAATTCAAGCCATCCTAAAAAAGAGGCCATTGAAAGTAATTTTAATATGGGTTGTCTCCAGAGCTTGAGGTCCCAATAGGTTTTCGTAAAGTTAACATGGAGATTAAGCAACATGTCTCGAATATCAATCTGAAAAAGATGTGAGTCAAATATCTTTCATGAACAATTTTGATGATATAATGGAATAGCCCAATACAATTCATTAACTTTTCAGGCTCACTACCCATAGCTAGAAAAAAAACATTCGTTCTGGCCCCCACTGCCTCTTGCCCCTTGATTCTAAGTACATTCTTCAGATCCCCTTTTTTACAGCTGTTGCACCTGTGTGTTACATGAACATGTTGACTCAAATGTTTGTCCTATTGGAATGGTGCCACAGTAGGTACTGCCTCCCCATTTGAATATACAAATTGCTATGAGCAATTTTTCCTGCCTGACTTTCCAGTTACCAAGATGCAACAAGCCTATTGAATTTCCCAAACAATGGTTATAGCTTAAGTTTAAATTTCCTTCTGTATCTTAATCAAAATGAAAGCTTTTTTAAAAACTTTGACCAGCAATTTCAAGCTTTGAAAACTTTTTTTAAAAAACCCACCTTTTTGAAACAGGTGAGAGCATTTCTGTGTTATGCTGTAAGGTGTTCTGTCTCTTGCTTTTGCAGGCATTGGATATTCTGCAATATTTTGTATTCTTGCTGATACTGGCCTAATGAGTGGAGGAGTGCTAAATTAGAACAGGGTTTGGGTGATATTGGCTTAGTGCAGAATATAAATCCAGACACTGTGGTCTGTAAACCATGGTTTATACCTTTTCATGATGTATGAACCAGACTATTAGTAATTCTGTAGCAACTGTGGCATAGTATAATGTGAAAAAAATGGGTTCTGAGGTATATTATTTGCAGTTACTGATAATTGGGGTGTATGCAGAGGTCATGAATGCAGAATCAAAGCCCCGTCCATGTAACACGACACACCAGCAAAAACAGCAGAGCTCTGGTTGAATAGTTGTGATTTCCATTTTTCACCACATTGAATACGCAGTATCGCTGATTAATAAGCAAAGATAATAATCAAGGTGGTCTGATTTTAAACTTAGTGTGTGATCAAAACATTCTGCCTGGTATAGATATAAGAGCAATGTGGCACAGTGCTTAAAGTGCAGTATTGCAGGCAAATTCTGCCCTCAGCCTGGAGTTCAATCCTGATGGAGCTTGAAGTTGTATTGCTACATTGTAAACCACCCAGAGAGTGCTATAAAGTGCTATGGGGCAGCATATATGCCTAAATGCTATTGCTATTGCCTGAATGCAGGAAGAATGTTCCTTATTATTGTTGTTCCATAAGCATTCTGTCTTTTGGCTAAAGCTTGGAGATGACTGTGTGTGGTTTATTCCAGTTTGTTAGTATTAATGCAATTTTACCTCATATTGCCTTTCAGTTCTCCAGTCACATACAATTACATGCAAGAAATATGTAGAAAGAAATACAAATGTGTACCCATTTTTTTTAAAGCTATTTAGGGCAGCATTCCCATCAGAATTGTCTACAAAAGCAGTTTAACTGCAGTTAGTAAATGCTTAGTGTAATCTAATAAAAACCATTTTGCAATTTTAAGCAAAAAACATCTGGTACCCAGAATTCCCTGATCATTTTTAATGAGATGCAATCTCTCTCCCCCAACCCTTTGTGTGTCTCTTACGGACATGTGAAAAAAGGATCCTTGTGCTAATAAATAAATGAAAAAAATCAGATGGAAAGCATAGAGGAAGAGTTTTGCAGTCTCCAGCAGCTCATTTGAGGCAGCTTCTCCAAGTTCCACAATAATAATCAGTGCTGGCCCAGTGCCGCTGGATTATTTTGTATATTCATGAAGCCGCTCATCAGCCGTCAGGAGAATGTGCAGTAATCCTTGGATGAAATAAGGCCAATCAGTGGAATAATGAGGAAGGTAATATCTCCCAAGAGGCTTGGAGTGGGTTTTCATCAAACCCTCTGTAGCTCTCCAACTATTTGCTTTACAAATGCAGCCTTTGATCTTTGATTTGGGGAGAAATGGGAGGAGGAGACAGGCCCAGTGAGAAAAGTCCAGTGTGAAAAGATGACAAGCTAGCATGGGGAAGAGGAGGAGAGGGAAGAAGGAGAGAGGAGGATAAGAAGGAGCCATGGCAGGATTTGGGAAGGAGAGAAGGCTAACAATGGGAGGCACTTGGCCTGTAAGCATCAGTCAATTCTGGTTAATGAGAACCTTATTGCCTTTTTTGCCTTTTTTATGGACTGCTCTGGAATATATATATATTCACTTAGTCAGCCAGTTGCTAGCCAATTTTTCCATGTACATATGCAGAGCAGAGCTCTGTTCTTATCAGAAATCAGGGATTATACAGTTCATGTCCTTCACCTTGACCCAGTCCTTTTCTTCTTCTTAAATTAATACAGAAATTAAATACACATATTCAGGCTATGGAAGCTGCAGCATATTGAAGTCTCAGCTGCACCTTCTTTTATCTTCAAATTCTCCAGATGCTTTTCTGGATTTAAAAAAGAAAGAAAGGTTATTTATGAGAAGCGTGATTGTATATATAGCTCGCCAACATTTAATATAGTAAATATAATCTAATTTCTTTTCGGGATTGTTCTGTGTGCATATTTTTGTGCATATTTTTACATGCACCTAGCTAATTAGCTATCTAAAATCACACCACAAATAAAATTCAGTATAATGTAATTAGTGCCATAAATTAGAATGGGACAGTCATGCTGTATAATGCTGTACTTGAATGAATCCATAGAGCAAAAGGGCACTGGTTTGGAAATTGTGGGAGACAGAAGAGAATGAACTTTTCTCTAATAATCTTTGGATTAGTTTGCCCTCTTTGTCCTTTTCTACAATGCCCCAATGCTCCATGTGCGTAGCATTGCCAGCCACCTAAATATTTGGCATCCAGTAGTTTGGGAATGTGTCTAATTCTAATTCTCCCAAGTATATATTTCACCTATGCCCATGACAAAATATTGGTAGCATGGCAAAGCAGTTCATGCAGAAATGTCAGTGATGTTTGAAAGTGTGTGATCCCTTGCCGTGCAAATCAATAATTTCTACTTTTTGGTGTAGTGTACGGTTGTGGAAAGCATTTGTAGAGGTCCTTCATTCATGGCAACACTGTTTACCCAGGGGGTCCCCTTGAAGCATTAAGGTGACTGATTCCTTCCAAAGGTTTAGCATGGCAGAAATGTCTTCTTTGTATGAAGACTCGTGTAGAAATAGCTGGTAAAGCTTTTAAAGTGGTCACATGAAGCTTTTGATGGAATATAGTTACCTTAACTTGAATGAATAGCCTGTTCAGATGAACTGCACAGTCATAACAAATAGGCCTTTTCTGAACAGCCTTGACCTAAATTATTAATTTTATGGGCATTTTTTTTAAACCAAGAATTGTACTGCAAATTTTTGGAAAGGGGAGAAGATGAAAAGATAATCGTGCAATGATATTCTCAGGCCATGATTTGTTCTATAGAAGTGTGTGTGTGTGTGTGTGCATGTGTGTGTTTTGTGTTTATGTGAAAATAATTAGAATATAAAGCAATTGTTTCTTTCAAATAAAAAATATTGATGGGTGGGATACTAATGATGAATGCTCATCTTGACAACACTTTTATGGGTTTTTTTTACATGTTGTTAAAACATGAATAATACTTAGAAGATTTCATTCATTGTGCTGATCTTTTCACAACACCTTTTATGGCTTTGCAGGTCTATGGCAGCTATACTCAGTTGTTATATCTTGAGAATTGCCTTCCATTTTGCACTGAAAACACAGCTTTATAAATTATGCTGAAAAATTAAAGCCTCACAGATTTAAATTATTTAAATATTTTAAATGAAATAAATTTTCTTCTGTTCTGAGGCGTATCAGAATGAAACTATTTTACAAATCTGTAAGGCTAAAATTTGACATTTGATTTGCCCTCTTGCAGCATTTTAAACTGGGATGTAAATTAGTTAGGAACAAGCCTTTCTTCCATTTTCTCTTTTCAAAATGTAATACAGCTAAATGACAGAGATTAATTACTGAAGTAATTACTGTTGGAAAGAAAAAGGACAGTTGGATGAGACATGATGATCTCTCTCATGATGACCAACTATTTCTTGACAATTGTGCTTTAATTCCCACAATGATTATTCTTTGTGGCAAAACCTATCAGAACATGGACACAATCATATTGACATATTTTTGCTCAATAAGAAACTTTAGCATGAGGTAATTATAACTGGCATAACTATGTCTATGTCTATATATCTTTATAATATTTATATAGATGTTAATGAGATGTAAATACTCCATTTTGGGGTCACATTAATTTGAGTTGTTGGTAGCAATTCTCATCCTGCATTATATGTTGGTAGCAATTCTCATCCTGCTATAGCACTTGCTCCTCCTTCTTATATTTTATTGTCATTTGCAGAGATGTAGTAGAGTTTACATTGATGTGAACTTTCCAGACTTTGGGCCTACTATAGTTTCTTGGTGTTAAGTCCAGCTGCAATGAATAGAGGGTTTTTTATGATTGGTCTTACTTTTACTGATTGCTATAGACACAAGAGTCTTTACTGAAAAGTTAAAAAAACAACCTCATGTTAGAATAAGGTTAATTGGATCTATGGTATTCTATCCAATTTTTTTTTAATACATACCGATTTATATTGATCAGATTTGTACATTTAATTACATAAGCTTTTTTGTGTACCTTTCTCTGAATGAGTGCTTTCCAGGTATGTTCTACTAAAAATGATAGTGCTCTCTTCCTGCTTGTCCCATGACTACTAGAAATTGAACTCATATACATTGAGAATTCACAAAGTTGGGAGATGGTAGTCTTAATAAGTCTGAAAATATGTACAGAATAGGAAAGAAGAGCCAGATATCTATTGATACCCTTTTACTTCACATTCCCGGGTCTGTCAATTCATTTGCAAGGTGGTTCTATGTTCTAATTATTACTCTTTAGTAATTATAAATATATAATCAGCTATTTTTCTTCCAATAATCTAGAATTAAAACTGCTTATTTCTTGTTCAGGAAGCTTGTTCTAGCTTTAGAACAAGCAATCAGGAATTTCTAAAAAAATGTTGAATCAGTGGGGAAACAGTGAGATGGGTAGCTTATACATTTAATAAATAAATAAAATTATTTGTCTTGACTTGATAAAGAGTGAAATTGAGATATTCAACTTCTCAATAAGGACACAACAGGACAAGATCATAATAATGAAGTTTCAACTTAGAACATGTCACTTCCTTTTTCATCATTTTCCTACTTTAATCTGTTTAGAGAGAGGTGGACAAATTGGCTTTATTTGCATTTTGATAATTTGAATGTTGGTTGTGTTAGTATTGGCAGTCTTATTTCATTTTGTTTGTGTTTTCCATTGTTTAATCTGATATTATACTCTGTAACCAGCCCAGAGTTCTCTGGGAAGCTGTTTTACATTTAGTTATTATTCCTCATAATAGCTTAATTTTTACATCTCAAACCTTCAAGACAGCCATACACCAAACCTCAGCACCAAACCTTTTGCATTTTAAAAAATGCAAAAAATACACGTTGAAAAAAATGACATCTAATAAATGGGCACATAAGGGAAAGTACACTGAGTCCACTTAGAAAGTTCCATGTTCAGTTCATATCGAATGCATGCAGGAGAGAGAGAGAGAGAGCGAGAGAGCAAACATGTACCAAACGCATACATTCGGAGAAATATGTGCAAAAATGTTCATGTGGCTTTTGACTGTAAAGCATCCTGCAAAGGCAGCGAAGCAAAACAAATTGAAGGTTGCAACAGTGAGACGATGAGTGAAATCAAACTGGACAAACCTATCCACATCCCCTTGGAACTATTTTTTAAAAGCATGTGCTTTTTCTGTCTGTGTGGGCTTCTGTCACTCATAAAGACCCAGAGGCAAAAACAGCCTGCTGCTTTGTAGCCTTGTATTGGCAGATCATTCCATTTCTAATGCTGCTGGCATCGAATCTACCCAGTCTCTTGTTAGGAACATACAGATCAGGGGGTACTCCTTTAGCATTTCTTTACGGAAGCTGGTAAAACTTTCCTCTGCAATTGCTAAAGCACCTCTCTCTCTCTCTCTCTCTCTCTCTCCCTATCTTCCTCCCATTCTCTCCCCCCACCCCCGTCTCTATCTTCAGGCTCTAGTGCTTCCTTCCAGGTGTCTTCGTCTGCATGATTTCATCTGTGCACCATAATCAACTTCCTTAATGAAATACGTAATTAACATATTATAATTGTGGTAAAGATGATTTTGACAGAAATCATTTTCCATGTCTAATACTATGCTAATTTAATCTGTTTCTCACTTCCCGACATGACCTTTTGTGATTAAGTTTCATGGCAGGTTTGGTGTTTGTTTGTTTGTTTTTTTTTTTAAATATTTTGCCTGTGTGATGGATTGATTTATCCACCGTGGTTAAGACCCTTTCTAGACATTTTGCTTGTCTGCCTTTTATATGAAAGAAGAACAAATGGGCAAAAATAGGGAAAATTCACCAACAGTTGAATACAAATAAGAAAAAGAAAATGCATCTTCAATGTGATCAGAGGCTGAAAGCTGCTAGCAGACCAGTAGTAGCAATAGCAATAGCACTTAGATTTATATACCACTTCGCAATGCTTTACAGCCCTTTCTAAGCAGTTTTACAGAGTCAGCATATTGCTTTCAACAATCTGAGTCCTTATTTTACCAACCTCGGAAGGATGAGTCAACCTTGAGCCGGTGAGGATCGAACTCCTGGCAGTGGGCTGAATAGGCCTGCAATATTGCATTCTAACGACTGCGCCACCACGACTCTTACTACAATATGTTTTAAACTCTGTTATATACCACCCAGTCACTTCTCATAAGGTGGGTAGCCACATATATTTGATCAATAAATAATAATCTCTCTATATATAAAGCATAGTGGGATGACTATGTATGTATGTATGTATGTATGTATGTATGTATGTATGTATGTATGTATGTATGTGCTGTATACACTCTTCAACGGTT
>JANHGC010003139.1:66583-77550 GCA_027560395.1 Boaedon fuliginosus | reverse complement strand
AGATACAGATACAGATACAGATACAGATACAGATACAGATACAGATACAGATACAGATACAGATATATACATACAGAAGAGAGAGAGGAGAGATAAATAGAAGATAGATAGATAGATAGATAGATAGATAGATAGATAGATAGATAGATAGATAGATAGAGATAGACAGACACAGATAGACAGAAGAGAGAGAGAAGAGAGAAATAGATAGACAGATAGACAGACAGACAGACATAGATGTTGATGGATATATATAAAAGGTAGATGAGAGAGAGAAAGAGGGAGAGATCACACACATAGACAAACATTCTAACATTGCAGAATTATATCAGCAACTTTGTGTACATGATTTCCTTTTTGACATTTTCTTAAAACCAGCTGAAAGAAAAATTAGAAGTCACACCACTAACTACAGATTGACAGAAACCCTCTGTTTTAATCCAGGGGGATTCTCTTAAAGAGAGACCTGACCAACCAAGACTCACCCTGAAGCCCCAGCCCCAAAAGCCGCTTGCACGCGTCACTCCAGATGACAGGATATAACCGAGTCCACTGCAAGAGAGGAAAAATCCAAGTTGAAAGAAGCCCTTAAAGCCAGAGAGTTCAACCTCTTGTGTTGTGCAGGTATCCTCCTTCCTATCATTTCAACCTGTTATTTCACATGCTACATTCTGGAGGGAGCTAGAAATGATTTTGACTGAGATCTCTGAACTGATGTGTACTTGACTTATGACCGCAATCGAGCCCAATATTTCTGTTGTTCAAGAAGACAGTGGTTAAGTGAATTTTGCTCCATGTTTTATCACAGTTGAATCACTGCAACAGTTACGTTAGTAACACGGTCATCAAGTGAATCTGACTTCCCTACTGACTTTGTTGGTCAGAAGGTCACAAAATGTGATCATGTGTCCCCAGGACGGTACAACCATCATAAATACAAACCAGTTGCCAAGCATCCAAATTTTGATTACATGACCATGGAGATGCTGCAACGATTGTAAGTTGTGGGGGGGGAAAATGTTCAGTGCCATTGTAACTTCAAATGGTCACTAAACGAATGGTTGTACCTTGAGGACTATTATTATTTAAGTCACCCCCCAGACGATCCTTCCATCACAGGAATCAAGGTTCAATGATGGGAGGACAGATCTCTGGCTCAATGCCTGATAACAGCCTCTCCATTTTCACCATCCCATCCCCATCCCGTGGTGGCTCAATGGTTAGAGTGCAGTACTGCAGTCACTCTCTGCTTCTGAAGTGAGCAGCACTCACTGCTTACTCCAGGAGTTCAATCCTGACCGGCTCAAGGTTGACTCAGCCTTCCCTCCTTCTGAGGTGGGTAAAATGAGGACCCAGATTGTTGGGGGCAATAGGCTGACTCTGTAAAACCCCTTAGAGACGGCTGTGAAGCGGTGTATAAGTCTAAGTGCTATTGCTATCCCATTAATTTTGAACCCAAGAATCCATTCCTTACAATTCACCCCACTTCCCCAAGGAATCCTATATAAGAAGAGACCATGGACATGGGTTCAGTGATTAAACTTACTGGGTGACCTTAGACTAGTTGCTGTCCCTTGTTTTAGGTTGCAATGAGATAAAATCAAAGTGAGTATTTTGGATGATGCTTTGGACTCCTGTATGAGAAGCAGGATATAAGTATGACTTATAGTGATATATCTACTAAGTGTAGGTTTCATCTCTGAGCGTGGTGGTTAGATCTACCTTCCAACCGGTATGAAGATGTAGAAGACTGACAACATCCATGTCCGATAGTCTTTCTCAAACAAGTCAGCAATGATGGTGGGTGCTATGGTGGAGAAGCTGGAGGTACCAGCACCCACCAGTCCCCGTGAAATAAAAAACAGCCAGGGCATCTAGATGAGAATTTGGAAAGGGCACATTCAGTCACGCCCACCAATATCTAGAATATTTTTTAAAGATTTTAATTGCAATCATTTTCTTATGGATGTATACTGATCCATATCTATTCTCTATGTATTTTCCCCCTATTCTATTCAATCATGCTTCTATATTAAACTCCGGTGAACAGGTGTGGGGAAGATTGTTCAAAAATCCATATAATTTTTGCATCTGTTAGAGTTATTTTTCCTTGAAAGAAAAGGGAGAGATTAAGTAGTAAAATGTGGCTTTTGATTCTTTCACCCTTGGAAAAATTGAACCACAAAAGTTGACCGGTCCATTGAAAATTACTATCACTAGGCTGAAAAATAGTTGTCTGTTTCTAAAAAGTTGGGGGAAAAATAGAAGAGATTGAAATTAGGCAATCTTCAGAATAATGAGTGTGAATTATTGTTCTGCAAAAAAAGTGGCAGTTTTTTGTTGTGAAATTACTCTTTTTCAATCGTAAAGTCAGTACAAAATCGTAAAGTCAGTACAAAAATAAATATATTTATATATATTTGGGAAACGTTTAATGAAAGTTTTTAATCACTGCCATGTTGCTAAAAAGGCTATTCAAAAGGTGGAACACTAAACTCATATAGTTTGGGCTTATCCTACTATTTTGACCTGAAACTGAGGTTGTTAACATGACTTTAAGCAGTTCCTGTTTGTCAGAAATGTGTAAGTTCCTTCTCACTTGTGACCTGAATAATTTAAACCAGAAATATGTTTCTTAGCTGCCTCGAGTTCCCCCTGACCGGGGAAGAGAGGCGGGGAATAAATTTAATAAAATAAACAAATAAAATAATAAATTTCTAGAGACCCATACCATAATGCACTATAAAGAATCCAATATAGCAAATTATTAGCAAATTAACATCAGAGTGCTTTAGAACTTAAATGCACAAGCAATTCTTAGCACCACTAATTATTATAAAAAACTTAAAGCAGAACTTAAGGTCCTGCTGCCGGTATTGTATCTGCTATAATCAATGGCCTAGCGCAATGTGAGAATCCAATCTATATTATAAATAAACGGACAGATTATACTTTTGGAAATTCAAAATAAGAAAATATCCTTAGAAAATGCATCTTTTAAGATCCAACATGTTTTAGAAGATGCATTAGAAACTATTTACATGTCCATTTTCATGATTTCATTAATGGACTTGAGTGCAAATTTTAAAAAATGGATTTATGGGTAAATATGTGCAAAAGGGACAGGGCCAAGAAAGAATGAAGGACTGGACAACTAATTTTGCTACTTAGATGTTTCTTCCAAGAAAGCTGCTGTGTATTTCAAATCCCATTTTAATTAATCATTAATTAAATTTGGGGGGAGCACGATATCTTGATTTCTGCAGGAAAGACAGCATAGAAATTTAACAAATGATTATCATTTGTATCAACCACACACCTCACAAGATTTTGGGAATCTTAGGTGAAGATATTGAAAACTTCAATGAAATGTTGTGTTTCTGCATAGAATTTGGCAATGTGGTAAAGAGTTTTCCAGCTATCATGTTGCTGACCTTGATACATGCCCTCTATGATCTCCAAATATTTAAACAAGACTGGAACTAGGACAAAGATTTGATCCAGCATGGAGCAGAGCGGAATACACCAAAGCAAATAATCTCTCTTACCGAGGCAGGGATGAAGGAACTACAAAAGGTAACCGTTGACCAGAAGGATATTCCAATGCTGAGGATGGTTTTCTGATTGTATCGGTCCCCAAGGTATCCAAAAACAGGAGACGAGAACAAGAAACAGAGAATGAAAACTGCCATGAAAAGAAAGGAGAGTAATGATGAACAACCTCACCTGACTGTCAACCCAACTATCATTTTATTTAATTATTTAGGAAATTTATATTGCCACCTATTCGCACAGGGCGACTCAAGGTGACTTACAGGGATATAAAAAAATTCATATATAAAACAATAAAACTAATAAAAAGAATAATCACATAATAAATTAATAAAATAATATAATCCCCCACCCCTTGCCCAGGTGACAACCCATCACACGATAGATAGATAGATAGATAGATAGATAGATAGATAGATAGATAGATAGATAGATAGATAGATAGATAGATGGCAGCCCTGAAGTGCCAAGGCGCCTGTTCCTGGGACCCTGACAATAGATAGAGATAGTGATAGTGATATAGGGATATATGATTGAAGATACTATTACTTCAGTACAAGAGTTATAGCTGTTTTAATAATAGTAGCTTTAGGTCTACAGAGCATTTGTTTCTTCTACAGCAGGGGTGTCAAACTCGAAACTATTTTTAACTGTTGTTAGCCGCCTCGAGTTTCCCTGACCGGGAAAATGAGGCGGGGTATAAATCTAATAAAATAAAATAAAATAAGGGTTGTGTTTGACTGGGGTGGGTGTGGCCAGGTTGAGGTAATTCATGTTGGGGGTGCCTGTTGTGGCTAGAATACTCTGCCAGCGAAAATGGGTTCCCGAGCTCTGTTTTCAGCTGCGAGAGCCTCCTTCAACCCTCTGCCAGTGAAAATGGAGCTTGGGAGGGCCGCGCATGGTCCTCACAAGCTCTGTTTTTACTGGCAGAGGCACTGCAGGCCAGTCCTTCGCTGTTTCCAGGGCAGCCCCGCAGGCCAGATCAAAGCACCCCACAGGCCGAATCTGGCCCGCAGGCCTTGAGTTTGACACCCCTGTCCCACAGAGTTGGCTCTCCTGGAAAATTGAGAGAATGATGACAAGAAGTCCAGGACTGTTGAGATTTGACCCTCATTAATAAGTTATTGGTAGTCATAACTTTGAAGGTGAGTCATAAGTAGCATTTTGGAAGTCCACTTTATGGCCATTTAAAGTATTCCATGGTCATGTGACTGGTGTTTTTTTGACATTTTTTGCATGTTTCTGAAGTTTACTTCTGGTTTTCAGCAAAAAAATAAAGCCAGTTGTAGAACTCATTTAATGACTGCCATGTTCAACTGTTGAGAAAAAGCTAATGAAATCACGCATGGTTACATGATGATCCTCTTAATGACTGCCATTATAACAATTAAAACAATTGTTATAATTATAACAATTATAATTCTGGTGTCTATTATTGTTGTAAGTCGAGCAATCATAGCAATCCAATATGTCAAGAGAGTTATAATCCAAGCCATCCACTTTTTAAATGTGGGAAATATGGAGAACAATGGCAAAACGGAGAATAATGTGATAAAATAGCATCATTCACCATCACAAAGGCCATAAGTTTAGAAAAGGTAGCCACCACAACTTCTCTTGAAAAGCACAGGATATGAAATTAGGTCCCAAATTCAGTTTCCTGTCAACATTTAGGATTTTTTTTTATTTCCAAAAGCAGGGTGGGTGGGAAATTGCATCATTTGATTTAAATATACATAGAGAGCTTCCCTATATGAGTCATATATCATAGAACCAGTATAGAACTTTTGACTCTAGCTGTTGACCTAGCTTTGAATTAGAAGTTGCCCTGGGTTCCAAGCACAGGGATGATGTAGCACAGGTTTCTTAGACTATAACTCCCATCCATTGGCCATATTGTCTAGGATGTATGGATGCTTACTGAATACCATTTAGAGGACTAAATGTACCCTTCTCTGCCTCATTGGAGCCATCTAGATTTTTTTGATGACTCTGTGACAAGAGGAATCTGAAAATTAGATTTTGGGTGGTGATATTGGCAGATCATTGCTCTTTAGCTTGGATAATAACCTTTAAGCTTCTTCAAGGTATCCACCTTGAAGCTATATATCATTGATACCATGTGTTATAACATAATGACAGAGTTGGAAGGGACTTTGCACAAGCAGGAAACCCTACACCATTTCAGACAAACGGTTGCCCAATCTCTTCTTAAAAGCCTCCAGTATTGGAGCACCCACAACTTCTGAAGACAAGCTGTTCCACTGATTCTAATTGTTCTGTCAGGAAATTTCTCCTCAGTTCTAGGTTGCTTCTCTCCTTGATTACTTTCCACCCATTGCTCCTTGTCCTGCCCTTGGGTGCTTTGGGGAATAGCTTGACCCCCTCTTCTTTGTTTTAGCCCCTGAGAAATTGAAACACTTCTGTCATGTCACCCCTAGTAGTCCTTCTTTTCATTAAACTAGAAATATTTTTATTTATTTTATTTATTAGATTTATACCCCGCCTCTCTTCACCCCACAGGGGGAACTCGAGGCGGCAAAATATTCAATTCCTGCGACCGTTTCTTATATATTTTAGCCTTCAATCCTCTAATCATCTTTGTTGCTCTTCTCTGCAGTCTTTCTAGAGTTTCAACTTCTTTTTTATATGGCGGTGATCAAAACCTATCTTACAAATGGGTTGAGAATTCAACTCCCAGAATTCCCATGCAGAAAAGCCATGACTTCTGGGCTTTGACATCCTAATACATCTAGAAGACCTGCCAACCAAATCTGTTCTAACTATTGTCTTACATTAGCTTCCATTATTGCCCCTACATTTAAATGTCCCTGTTTGTTTTCCTCATTATTTTGCAAATTAAAAGCACAGCAGTAAGTAATTTACTTTCAGAATGCATGTACTGATTTAACCAAAAAATTAAGAGAAATTATCAATCGCGGAAGAGATAATTGTTTTACCAGTGTGTAACAGGCCCGCAGTCTGGTCTGTAAGGTTAAAGTATTTCTGGATGTCCAGAAGCACTCCTGAAACAAAATGATATGGAATAGATTAATTCATGTTGTCCTATCCTGACCCCAGGATTTTCACAGCAAACAAGCAGTAAGCACCCGATTCTTTTCCCAGACTCTGGGTTATGGTGACTGGAGTCCTTTTTCTCTGTGTTATAAGCTTCTGTGTTGTTCACTAGATCTTGTTTACTGTTTTTGATATACCGTACATTTATACATTTTTAATCTTGTTTTTATACTTTGAGCTAGCCAGAGTCAGATTGAAGTTGAGTGACACCCAACTGAAATAATAAATAAAAAAATGACCTCACTCTACATTTTATCCTCAAAATAATGGATTTGAAATTTAGACTGAAACAGAACTGTCTTAATTCTCTTTAGCCCATTAAAACTCTCTTAATGTTCTTTTAAGCCCTAGAGGCTGCATTCAAACAACATGTTAGATTTTGTTAGATTTAACCTTGGTTAGCCTTTTCTTGGCTTACTGTGTGAATCTGTTTGATCAGTTTATAGAACAGTGGATTTTATGAATTCAGAAAATGAGACAATCTTGCAAAATATAACGCCTTTTTATATAGAAAAATTACTGTTATTATTATTATTATGAATCATCGCACAGCCAGATGTTCAGACAGGGTTTGGCATTTCTGAGGATGGAAGATGTTCCAAGTAAAGCTGCCTTCTGCAATTGACTGACGGGAATTTGTCAATGCCAATGGTGTTCAAGTGGTGCTCCAGTTGTTTTGGGATTACACCCATGGCACCTATTACTATTGGTACTGCCTTTGCTTGCCTTTGCCACAGTCGTTCTATTTCTATTTGTAGGTCTTTGTATTTTGTTATCTTCTCCAGTTCTTTCTCTTCTGTTCTGCTGTCTCCAGGCACTGCCACATCCATTATCTTAGCGACAATTGTTAAATCTGGGATGTTATATTTTTATTATTGTTGTTGTTGTTTTTATATACTTTATTCCTTAAATATGAAACTCAGTCCATTGAACATTAAAAAATGCATCACAAATACCATTGACTGGTGATAATGGTTGATACGGGTTGCTGCCAGCAGCCTAGGTATTAACCAAGTACTTTCTTAGTTTAGTTTAGTTTAGTTTATTAGATTTATACCCTGCCTCTCTTCCCAGGTCAAGGGGAACTCAAGGGGAACTCGAGGCGGCTTAAGATGTACAATGTTCTTAAGATGTACAATGTTCTAAGTAGCGCCGTTTTTTGCAGTTCCGCTAGTGTTATTACAGGAAGCCGCAATTTTTTGATGTATTTTATAAAATTCTTGGACATGGTACCAACTGCCCCAATGACAATGAGTATCACTGTCACATGTTTCATCCATAATCACGTAGTTTCGATGGCCAGGTTGCGATATTTTCTGATTTTTTTTCTAGTTCTTTTTCTTCGATTCTGGTGTCTCCTGGTGCTGCGATATCAATAAATTGTATGTTTCAATTTTCAACAACTGTGATATCTGTCATGTTGTGTTCTAAATGATGATCTGTCTGTATTCGAAAGTACTACAAGATCTTCACCTTCTCATTTTCGATAACTTTTTCCACTTTATGTTCCCATGACTTTTCGGATACAGGTAAGTCGGACTTTTTACATAATGACCAGTGGATTAATTTAACAACTGGGTTGTGTCTAGCTTGTTGCATTCACATATTAAACGTGAGACAGTTTTGACAAAGTCAATGACAAAGTCGGCTGTTTGGATTGTCAGTGGATTTTTGTATCTTGGCTTTCATGGCATTAGTTTGTAGTGCTTGTTTTTGAGCAGCAAATATGAAACCTTCCATTTCTTTCTTGACGGTTCCCATCTTAAGCCATGCCCATGTCAAGTTGTCATCACATTTCCCTTCAATGTTTTTCAAGTGCTGTCCATGCAAAGCTTTGGTTTTCCATCTATTTAATCTGTCGTCCAGCTGTTTTTCCTGCCTTTGTTTCTGTTGTTTATATAATGTTCTCCATTTTCACAGCCTGGAGCAATTTTTCTGTACTTTGGTTCACATAATTATTCAAATTTCATTTATCTTCTTCTACAGTTTGATAGATTTGCAATAGCCCTCTACCGCCTATTTATCTTGGCAGGTACAACCTGTCGATGTCACTTCATGAATGTGTGGTACATATTCAAAAGTTTGCCTGTTTTCCGGTCCAGGTTTTCCAGTTCAGCCAAAGTCCAGTTGATGATTCCAGCTGAGTACCGTATCACTGGAACTGCCCATGTATTAATGGCTTTAATTATTTTTCCAGCATCCAGCTTTGATTTTAACGTTTTGCGGACACTCCTGATGTATTTCTTTTGCGTTGACTTTTTGACTTTTCCATTCAAGTTGTTATCTGCTTCCAATATGCCTCGGTATTTGTAACTGTCATCCTTTGCTAATGCTTTTACTATGCTTTCATTTCCCAGTTCTATTCCTTCTATTTTTTGCATTTTTCCTTGCTGCATGGATACTATAGCACATTTTTCAAGTCCAAAGTTCATTTTGATGTCGCTGCTGAACAGTTATATTATTTTTTTATTATTATATATTTTATTTATTAAACATGAACTCTGTCAACTGAACATTCAAAAATGCATCACAAAGACTTCCGGTTTGGACGCCATCACTACTAGGTGCAAGACCCGACACTCTGCGGGTTTTGCCCTAGAACTACCAGCCCAAGGGTTCCTTTAGGAACCAAAACCCCCTTGGAGGGGGGGACTTGCGAAGAGGAACTACCTAGTGGGTAGAGGGAGTTTAGAAATTCCCTCCTCACAAAGGTTTTATTCCTCGTAGCTGACGGCTGGTGTGAAGGTGAATAACCATCAAGATGGAACAAGCTGGGAGTGCAGGAGAGAGAGTTAAAGATCTATCCAGAGGTGGGTGTTGGAGTAAACTGAGACTCTGATTGGATAATCCCCCAGCGATAAGACGGAAGAGATAAGATGGAAGAGTGTTATCCCGGAAGAGAAGCCTAGCCCCATTTGAAAGACTGTTGGACTGTTTGATATCTGGCTGAACTTTTAGTGAGCTTTATTGATATTTTGGCTTTCTGAATTTTATTGGACTTATGAATGCTAGGAATTTGAATTGATTTAAATATTTTAATTTGTCTTGGGCTGTGAGCTTCGAAATGGCGATGGAGGAACAGAAAGGGGCAGAGGCAGAGAAAATGGCGGGTGCCGCTGCAGCCTTGGTGTATCCTCAAACAATGGAAGGGCAAATGCAGGAATTTCGAAACTTGGCAGCTAATTTTAGAGCTATTTGCGATAAAATGATTGAAAGAGCAGAGCAAGAGGAAGCCGAAGTGGGACTATTAATGGTGGAAGAGGAGGTCGAGATTCCGGAAGGCAGAGAGAAACCAGCAGTGATGCAGCGTAAAAGAGAGCAGAAAATGGCGCTGCCCACCCGAGAGAGATTAACCAGCTCGAAAACATTGCGGCAAAAAAAACCTTGGAAATGATGGAGGAGAATTGAAGCTGTTGAAATCACCAAGGGAATTCGGAAAGCTGGAAATGACCCTGGAAAAGGGGCAAAAAAATGAAACGAAAAAGAACATTGGATGAGAATTTTGGAGTTAATTTTGGAACTGTATTGAAACAACCTGGGATGAAGAAAGAAATACCAAGAGATATAAATGTTAAAAAAAAACATAGGGATGAGGGCTAGAGACTGGAATAATGATTCAAGAATCTCAAATGATAATGATAGTCAATTTTGAAGTATATTTAGATTGAATATGATTTTTTGGTTTTTTTCTTTGTTTTTTTTATCTTACTATTGGAGTTAAAATTATACTGAATTTAGTCTACTTATGCTAAATTGTATGATATTATTTTTTTCATTTTATGGTTTTAAGAAGGGAGAACAAATACATAAGGGATTATATAAAAATTGACTTAAATGACAATGTATAAAAATAATTCCTTTAGAAGAAGAGAATAATTTCTTTGAGGAACGTAAACAATTAAAGGTATGTTTATAAACTGTTCAAATATTAACTTAATAAAATATTGATGTATTAATTATGGATTTTATGGAAACATGTAAACAGGGGTGACTCCGAACCACGCTGTCTGGACAAACAATGCATTTTTAAATTTGGGGTTTTTTTTTTGGAAAAATAATAAAAACTTTTTAACAAAAAAATGATTACAAATACCATTGACTGGTGCTAATGGTTGATATGAGTTGCTGCCAGCGTCTTAGGTATCAACCACCTTCTTAAAATTGATTATTGTTGTTGTTGTCATTGTTATTGTTATCTCTTTTATTCATTAAACATGAAACTCAGTCAACTGAACATTTAAAAATGTATCACAAATACCAGTGACTAGTGCTAATGGTTGATACAGGTTGCTGCCAGCGTCCTAGTATCTTCTTAAAACATACGATGTTTCGAGTAG
>JANHGC010003139.1:56274-66483 GCA_027560395.1 Boaedon fuliginosus | reverse complement strand
TGGTTCCTGGTGCCCCCTAATTCCATGTGGAGCTTCCAACGCCCCCTTAGACTGCTCCAACGCCCCTTAGGGGGCGGTACCGCCCACTTTGAGAACCACTGCATTAAAGGCTTCCATCTCCATCATTGGGTCTATGAGTAGCATGAAATATCGGATAACTTTTTTTTCCTGGTGCATAGGCATGTGTATGTTTTGGATTGTTGCTCTTTGATGTGTTATTATCGGGTCTTTACTACTACTATTGCTGATGATTTACATAGCCTTAAGTCATGCGCGAAGTAAGGCAACCATATAAATCAACAGAATCATATGTCTATCTTTGGTACCAGTGTCTGTGTGTGTGTGTGTGTGTGTGTGTGTGTGTGTGTGTGTGTGTGTGTGTGTGAGGGGGAGGGAGGTGACAGCAAGCAAGGTAGCGGTGCTTTCATGCAAGAGAAAAATATCTCTTACATTTTGCAATTGAGTTCAGGGTGACAGATGGCTCTTGAAGAACTGTTAAAAAATGTGGGTGTATGTTTTGTTTCTCATAACATATGGTTGAAAACTTCTCACTATCTCAGTTACATTAACAGTTTTGGAAATGTGGGTATTTTCCCCACCCGGTGGAAATATTCTAAAATTCATTGCGTTGATTTTGCAAATAAGAAAACAGCTGGAAAAGATTTTGTTATTAATATTATTAAAATTCTCCAGATTTATATTTCAAAGAGATGGAGCTTTTACAACCTTTCTTAAGGGCTTGCTGTTTCTTAGCTGTACAGTTTCTCTTTAAATGTTAATAACAATTGGTGTAGTATTTATTTGTTTTTCTGCCCATTAACCTCCCTTGGTTTACCTGGATATCACCTGATAATTCAACATAACTTTGCAAGTCCAAAGAATTTGAACATCATTTGAAATTCAAGTCAAGTGCCAGATATGATTATTCTGAAACAAAAAGTTGCAGTTTCTCTTCCCAGTGGCATTATTTTGTGTCTAAGTATTTTGTCAGGAACATTACAAAACAGGTTCCAGGTTATCAAGGAAACCTTGTGAGTTGTCCAGCTGACAGCTTGAGTTTGAAACCCAAATGCCATACGATGGGGGCGGGGTGAGCTCCCATTATTTTTCCCAGCTCGTGTCCACCCAGCAGTTCAAAAACATGCAAATGCAAGTAGATAAATAGGTACCACTTGAGAAGGTAACAGCTGCTGTGTGCTGGCCACATGACCATAGACAATGCTAGCTCTCTTGGCTAAGAAATGGAGATGAATCCAGACCCCTAGAGTTGGAGATGATTGGACAGGGGAAACCTTTACAATTTTATATAGAATATATATTGACGGAAGCTAGATCAGAAAAAGATGAAGCAGAGTTTTAAAATTAAAGTTGGAGAAAGAAACGTTGATAAGCTGTTCTATGCTGATGACACTACCCTGGTAGCTGAAAATGCAAAGGATCTGGATGGGAAGGATGATCACAATTAAGTTAGAAATATACTTTGTTTCAGGCTTGGAAAACATAACATATTTGATACCTCAATATTGAAAGCGATAAGCAAATATTTTACCTGCTTCTCATCCTTAAAACCCTTTATTCGTCAATTTGGTTTGCTCTTCTATTTTCACATTTTTGTTAATATCTTCATCTTCTGTTTATTAATCTTGATCCTGGCCAATGTACCAAATTTATTTAATTCCCCTGAAATGAGCTTCCATAACCATACCAAGATATACGGAAATACCTTTAATTTATAACATGGGAAAATGTGAATGTTTGGGTTTCAGAGGGATCATCCCATGTAATCACAAAAAATGCTATTAGATAGCATATCTGTGGTGATGGCACAGAGATTAGAATGCAGTATTGCAGCCTAACTCTGCTGATTGCCAGCAGTTCGATTCTCACCGACTCACAGTTGACTCAGCCTTTCATCTTTTCAAGGTCAGTAAAATGAGGACCCAGATTGTTGGAGGCAATATGCTGACTCTGTAAACTATTTAGAGAGGGCCATAAGGCTGGGGTGGGTTTCTACTGGTTTGGCCCAGTTCAAGTGAACCATTTGTTACTTTGGAGCCAGTTCAGGCAAACCAGTTCTTTTGGTGTCAAGTTTTGGCCCTCCCAGCTGCCCCTGCACTATTCTTACCTTTTATTCCCTTGTCTGTAAGGCCAGCTGATTGACACGGCAGTGCACATTGCCGCACCTCAGCTGTTTTTCCTTACCGCGGCTCCATGAAGAGGTAAGGTTTCTTGCTAGTTTTGAACACAAATCGCATGCGAAGCGAACCGATTGTTAAACCAGTAGAAACCCACCCCTGCCGTAAGGCAGTGTGAGGCGGTATATACATCTAAGTGCTATTGCTATTGCTATTTTAGTTTTAATTTTTTTCTCATGGATTTTTGGATGGCATGTTGATATTTTTCTTTCTTTACAAATAAATAATAAACTTTCTGCAAGAAAGTTTTCAGACCATCATCAAATCGACATTCTGGCCACTATTCCCACAAAGTAATTGTTAATGGGATCCAGCCTACCTGCTACAAGAAACCAGTCCATGTAATTCACCAGGTTCAGGTGGCAAAGTATAGCAATAGCGATGTAAGCCCTTATGGTGGGTGGCTGTGATGATCCCTGAGGTTGCTCAGCTGATTCCAAGGTTCCATAAGCCTTGACAGAGGCAGGGGATTGAGGCGGCAAGTCTGGGATCGCTCCTTCAGCCATCTTCCTGGTCAATACTGCCGATTAGTTGCAGAAAGCCATGCTTTGGTCCGGCACTTGTCTGTTGCTCTAAAAGGAGCTTCAGCTTTGCTCTTGCCTCCAAGAGGAGGAACTTAGTCATTTCCTGTGAAAGGCCGCCTGTGTACTGGCCACAGAATTTCCCTCGTTCCCCCTTCCATCCAGCATGGTCACACATCAGTGAAAAAAGCAGCCTGCTTCTCTCAAATGGCTGAGAAGACAAGGTGCCCATGGGCATCTCTATTGCAAGGCTAAACTAAACCTGTGGAGAAAAACAGAAGACCCCATATGCTGAGCAGATTTGGGTGAAAAAAGAGCCACATTGAGAAAGGAACTCTAATCTGAGTAAACTGGATCTTGTGACTCCAGAGGGAAGCTGTGTCCTCACAGCCCAATAAACCCACAAACTAGTTGTTCATATATTAACATCTTGTGCAAATCCAACCCATCTGTTAGCTGGTGATTTGTTGGGCTGTGAGAACCTTGAAAATTCAGTTAATCGAATGGACTACCCACCAATCATACTCCGTCGTGTACATGACGAAGGGTATTATGTGAACTCAGCCCCCGTCATGCAATGGCGCTTACAAAACATGAAAAAAGTTACGTGAGCTACTGCAACCCTCATCCAGTGGGACAGTAGGTAAAGATCAATTCAAAGCATGAGCATAGGAGAGCCTGTTTGGTTGGTCTAATGCCGTGTTGACGAACCTACGGCACGGGTGCCGGAAGTGGCACGCAGAGCCATCCTTCTGGGCACGCACGCCGTCATCAAAGTGGGCCCGCCCACCTGCCCAAGCTCTCATAGCGTGTCTGGAAGCACAGCTGAGCTGTGTTCCAGCTCTGGAGATGTGTGCGCATGCACGGGGGGCATGGAGGGGACACATGCACATGTGCACGTGCCCCCCCTGCGCTCCCTCACCCCCTGCACATGTATGCACCACCCCACGCGCATGCACACGCATGTCCAGAGCCAAAATACAAAGTGCAGGGGAGGGTGGGGGAGGGCAGGAGGTTCATCACGCGTGTGCCAATGGGGGTTGCAGGGGCACGTGGCCACGCACGCGCATACACACACACACACAGACTTCTGGCACGCGGAGTGCTGAAAGCTTCGCCCCCAGTGGTCTAGTGATTAAGGCACCAGGCCTTCCTTAGCCATCCAAGCCAGCTGGATGTCTTTTGGCCAATCATTCTCTCTTAACCCAACCCACCTCACAGTGTTGTTGTGAGGAAAATTGGAGGAGGAAGGTGTGTGGATATGTTCGCCACCTTGAGTTATTTGTAAAAATAATAAAGGCAGAAAATACCTACCTAGCCACCTATCTATGTACATACATACATACATACATACATTCCTACATACATACTTACACACATGGTTTGAATCTTTCTTTGCCCTGGATCTCCTAGTACAATAAAACTGTCTTGATATATTTTATTTATTCATTCAATTTCTATAGCCAGCCAGCTTCACCAGGTAACCCTGGGTGGCTTACAATTCTAAAATTCTAAAACAATTAATTTAAAAAGAATAAATAATAAAAGCACCCACAAAATAAATGTATAAACAGCAGACATGATGGTTAATCAACTAACAGTAAAGCCAAATAAGGAGGCCCTTAGCACACTCTGAGCCCTAGGCCTGAGTACATAGCCAAGTTTTTAAAACTGTGAAAAACCAACAGGTTGAGGCCATTCTAATCTCCGAGGGGAAAATATTTCACAAGGCAGGGACTACAACAGAAATTGCTGTTGCTAACTGAGTCTTCTGTCAATGCAAGGATCTGTCCTTCACTGCACACAAAAACAGATTATTAATTAGGAGGTGCAGGGTAAGGCTCATAAAGTTTCCTCTTAGCTGTCTACCTCCCAGCATCTGCCATTTGAAGCAGATTTCTCACTTGGTTAAAAGATAATATTGTCCCTATTTAGTGGTCTTCTTTGAGCCAGTATCTGGAGAGAAATGAGAATTATCTGTGAACAGAGCGTTCTTGCTTGACTTTAGCTGTTGATCAAAACGGTTCTTGCTTCAGGTGGGAAAGAAAGGGAGCGGGATCCACCAGAGACCTACATATTAAGCAAACTTCCTGAACTGAAGACCACAAAGTTGGCTAATGGGGTTAACCCTGAACACTGCTTCTCCAGGGCTAAGGCTCCAAACAGGAAGTCAGAAGAGAATGCAGGCAAAAGGGATACATTAATATAGTATTTCTCAAGCTTGGCTACTTGAAGATGTGTTGAAAGGAACTTGGGGAGGTGAAATTGTTCTTGCTTTTCAAAACAGCACAAAATTAGCCCCATATGCGAAGGATAGACCAATGTTTCTCCGCCTTGGCTACTTGAAGATGTCTGAACTTCAATTCCCTAGTGAGAGAAGACCCGCCCCCCCATTCTCCTAGAAGAATGAAATATTTTGAGAAACATTAAAAAGGCAGAATACTATATTTTCTTAAAGAAGGAATGGAGAAACATACTCTTGGAGAGAGACTGCCCCCACCTTTCTTAATAGCCCCCAGCAGATATTTTTGCCCATTAAGAAAGATTGGGCCAGCCTATCTACAGAACAAAAGACCTTCAGCTCCAGGATGATGGGATTAATGACCCCTCAGGAAATAATAGGATTAACCCTCTACCATCTAGCAGCACAGCTCGCCACATTGCACAATCTCCTGGAGACATTGCATCACCCTCCAGGCTTCAACCAAACTTAGCTCAGACAACCTACAAAGCCATCTATGACCCCTACAACAGCCAACAGAATACATGTTCTTGCACAGGAGCAGGAAGTTCAAGTGCAAAGGCCAAGAGAAGCTATAAAAACCCCTCACTCTCAACTCCATGTGGTCAGCTACCCAGAATCACACATGCTTGGTGGTTCTGCTTCATCAGTAAACCATCTTTCCAATCAGCTTCCATGTTTCCAGTGTCTTTCTGCCAGCTTGGAACTGAACCAGATGCATATTTCTCCCAACACTAGAAAGCATATGCAGATGCTGGTGATGAAGGAATTCTGGGAGTTGAGGTCCATGCATCTTCAAGCAGCTAAGACTGAGAAACAAAAAATAATACATCCAGCATTTGCCAGTTTTGCTTGGATATCATTCAAGACTGCTCTGATGAGCGTCCTTGGCACTCTCTGAACTTGGTTGTTTGGTTTTTTTTCTTGCAGAAGTTTCATTATCCAAACCAGAAATCATCATCAATTCTAGGACTGATGATGCTACCTAGTTTGGGTAATGAAATATCTACAGTAGGTATTACTTCAGTGGGAAAGTAACAGAGCTTTGTGATATCGTGCTGGTGACATCACCATGGAAATATCTTCGGAGAATGCTGGCTCAAAGGGCTTGAAATAGAGATGAGTACCACCCTTATAATTGGCAACGACTAGCAGAGTAAAATCAGTTGGGGGGGGGGGATTCCATCTTTAATTGAAGTCAATCAAAACAGTAACATTTCAAATACTCTACAATATTTTGTCAGGTGAAGTAGAATCCAATGCCCACTCACTGATAAACATCTCCATAGTCACAGAGATGTCCATAGAAGAAAGTAAAAAGTCAAGGTGGTTTGTGTGCCTGTGTTTGTGTCTGTGTGATTAAATCTCTGCCTTTTTACATACAAGAACCACAGAACAAGGAAAGGTCATGCACTATTTGGCCATCTGGGTTGCTTCTAATGAAAGAATTGCTCAACTCCCCAGCTCACATGAGAGCTGATAATTCAATCAACCAGCAGATGTCACCAGAATTGTTGTGTCTATATTCATTTCTCATGAACCATCAATCCCTTATAGGCATAAATTAGAAATGCTCAAGATTTGAAAATGTTAGGGCAGGGTTTATACCTTCATCTCCACCACACACAGTCTAAATTAATTTTCCAATAGGATCAGAAGCCAAAATAATGAAGAAGTCATGTCTACTTGAATTCAGAAACTGATGACATCCTGAAGACATGAAGGATTAAATAATCCACAGTAAATCATTGACTTCTTTGGATGCAGAAAAAAGCCAGCCCTTTCTTCTAAATTCCAAAATGCTGGACACTCCTCAGCTGACCAAGGCTGTGTCAATATTCCTATTATAGCTTCTACACTTTGGATATTCACAGTAGTATTCCACCGGACTATGGGCAGGAAGAAGTGACTCTCAATTTCTCCATTCATAAACTGGGTTTCTTCTTAGGTTGAGATTAAAAAAAAAAAAGATGGCACCAAAATTTCTATACATCAACTATGTATTTCTGGATGCAATTTAATGTATTCAAAAATACAAAATGTTATTTTTACTAAAATACATAATATATATATAAAATAAATAAAATGCTTTAATATTGGATTTTTTTATTACTCTATTGCTGACTTGCTTTACAACAGGTGGCTTTATTTTGGATCATTTTATCTAACTGATTTTATTTAACACTGTTTTTAATTGTTCTTTTTGTATTCTGCTCTAATCTCTAATCTCCTGCAGTAGGAAGTATTATTCTTTGTATTATGTTGCTTTTTAGTCTATTCTTCTCTCTCTCTCCCTCCCTTCCTCCCTCCCTCTCTCTCTCTCTCTCTTACACAGGTGTGTATGAATATGAATTTTTTGTGTATGCATTCTTTTAAACTGAAGAACTATATTCTGCTTTGTATACAGATGGTCTTTAATTTGCAACAATTCAATTAGTGGCCATTCAAAGTTACAACAGAACTGAAAAATGTGACTTTCGACCATTTTTCACACTTACAACCATTGCAATATTCCCATGGTCACGTCATCGAAATTAAGACACGAAATTAAGAATTGACTCAATTTATGATCGTTGCATTATCCTGGGGTCATGCGATCACCGTTTGTGACCCTATGATAAGGAAATCAATGGGAAAGCCAGCTTCACTTAACAATGGTGTTAGTAATTTAACAACTGCAGTGCGTCACTTAACAACTGTGGCAAGAAAGATTGTAAAACGGGTTGCAAAATTCACTTAACAAATGTCTCACTTCTCAACAAAAATTTGGGGCTCTATTGTGGTCGGATTATCTGAAAAGTATAATGATAGATTATTTCACACTGAAATAATCCATGAATGCCCTATCTTCAACCTAGGTGCCCTCCAAAACTAAATAACATATTGGGAGGAGATGATGGGAAATGTCCTACACATCTGGAGAGGAAGGCAGAAGTAGGTCTTCTCTTGGTTACATCTAACCCTACAAAATATGCACCAATCTCATACTTGGTTTCGCAAGTCTTCTTCCCATTCTCACACAGAGACTCACACTCATCTACCCAAGAAACCTATTTTGTACATTTCCCTTGTATTCTGAAATGGGGAAGTTGCACTGATGAGTGTCTACTTCTAACACTCCAGATCTGCAAAGTCAGGAGATATCAGCTAGAAACTATAACCACAAGGACACTGTGACAAAATAAATGTTAGTCATTTAAAGCTGCTATCATCAGTCCATTGTTGAGCAGCACCACATTCCAAAGCTCTGAGAAATAGCTGCTTTGACCTTCTTATAAAAACATATCAACATCGGTGCAATCCTGACCTCAGGAGGCAAGAGGAAGCTATTCTACAAAGTGGAGGCGACCACCAAAAAATGTTCACTTTGGAAACTCACGACTCTCACCTCATGTATGCTGGGAATATATATAAAGTTACAGATAATAGAATTCAGAGTAACAGATTTGAAAGGGTCCTTGGAGGTCTTCTATTCCAACCCCCTGCTCAAGCAGGAGACCCTATACCCAGCGCTGTCTTAATGCATGGGCCTGATGGGCACTTGCCCGTGGGTCCCACGAGCATAGGGGCCCAATACTAATCTGTGTATGTTACTAATCCCTTCAATGCACCTTGTATCATATAAATACAGCAACATATTTATTACATTTTACTGTATTTTTTATTAATACTAACATGCAAATTTTATCGACCATTTACATTTTTATTCCTGTGAGTAGTTGTCGTAGGGACCTCAGTACACTGCTTTGCCCGGGGCCCATAATGCTGTTAAGACGGCCCTGCCTGTACCATTCCAGACAAGTGGCTACCCATAATGGATGAAGTGGATCTTCCTAGAGGGGACAATGCTGTACATGCCAGATTCTCCCAGTCCGCTTCCTCCATTTTTTAAAAAAAGTTTCCATTTAACAATCCATAAAATAGAGAATGATGAAACACTGTCCAATCCCTTCCAACTGGAAATGCTTTGTGTCTTGTCTATAGAGAGTCTCGGGCATCCAGGTTATGATTGTCCTAAAAGGTGCTTTTTCAAGAAAGACCTCGGCTTCCTTTGTTTTTCCTTGAAAATGTTTTGCTTAGAAACAAAGAAAGTCCAGTTGCTTCTGGCTTTGTGTCTTCTAACTGGAAGGGAGTGATGGTTTGGAAGTCTCAACATTAGCAGCCAATCTGTATGGGCAAATAATCCTAGCACTGTGGCTCCTTGTTCATTCATGAGTCAGCTAACACTTTCTCAAACTTATCCTTCTGTCAGTGTTTTATACTTGATGATGATGGTAGCCATTCAATCATCACCAATTCTCAGCAGTTCTGTGGACCAGTTGCCTTCATTTTCCAATCTTATATGGGTTCTTTCGGTTGTTTTAGCTCTGGCTCTGCACATGTAGTCGGACTTATGTAATTTTCTTATTGATTTTGCTATATTGCTTTTAAAGTTATTTTCTAGGCACTATAACTTTATTTCCTTTCTGCAGAAGCCAACAGGTGGGCAAGGGATAGAGGTCAATTTAAAAATACAGGTAGACCTCAATTTACAACAGTTCATTTAGTGACTGTTCGAAGTTACAGTGGCGCTTGTAAAAAATGTCAAAGTTACAATGACAAAGGGACTTATGAGCATTTTCCAAAGTTAGGACCTTTGATCATGTGATCCAAATTTGGAGGCTTGGCAATTGGTTCATATTTGTGACCATTGCTATGTCCCAAGGTCATCTGATCCCCTTTTGCAACCTTCTGATAAGGAAACTCAGTGGGGAAGCAAGATTTACTTAACAACGGGTTACTAACTTATTAACTGCAGTGATTCACTTAACAAGAAAGGTCATAAAGTGGGGCAAAATGCACTTAACAAATGTCTCACTTAACAACAGAAATCTTGGGCTCAATTGTGGTTGTAAGTCAAGGACTACCTGTATTCTTTGGGAAAGAAGAAGGAACGAGAAGAAAAACCATCCATATTGTCTTGTGTATGCTGGAAAGGAACTGGTCCTTTTTATGGAAGGCACGTGAACTGGTTTCTATGCATTTGCCAAGGGAAAGAGACTGTGGCAAATAATTGGCATCTCTCACCTATCAGAATCAGAATTTATTTATTTATTTATCACATTTTTATTTATTACATTTTTATGCCGCCCAATTCCCGAAGGACTCTGGGTGGCTTACAACATGGATAGCATTAGCACTCAGATGTTATAGACTGCTTATTAGAGCTTTACAACACTCCCCAAGTGGTTACAGAGTCAGCTTATTGCCC
>JANHGC010003139.1:26268-37688 GCA_027560395.1 Boaedon fuliginosus | reverse complement strand
CTATCCATGTTGTAAGCCACCCAGAGTCCTTTGGGAATTGGGCGGCATAAAAATGTAATAAATAAATAAATAAATAATCAAAGTTCAGGCGCTTGGCAACTGATATGGTAGCTACAACAGTTGCCATGTCTGGGGTCATGTGATCACTATTTGTAACCTTTCTAACTGCTTTGCTACAAGCAAAGTCAGTGGGGAAGCCAGATTTGCTTAATTAATAACTGCAGTGATTTGCTTAATAACCATGGCAAAAGTTGCAAATCAGACACGACTCACTTAACAACCACCTTGTTTATCAATGGAAATTCTCATCACAATTATGGTTGTAAATCGAGGACTATATAAACACCTATAATAAACCTATTCTGTTTGTTTAGAAAAAAGTGTCTCAGCAAGCTAAGCTGAGTAGATATATGGATAGAGGAATACTAAACTGTATATTGTGCTTAAATGTGTATGTGTCCCCAAAAATCAAAATCATCTTTATCAGTCTTAAGAAAAGTATACGAATATTTGCTCCTGACGTTATCAGGAGGAAAGCTTGATATGAAGCAGCTTTTATGATGAACTGTGATGGAGAAATTCACTGGATAGCTTCAGGCATTGCGGAAAAGGAGGCTAAAAGGCTACATGACCTTTGTACTTCTGCTTCTTGTCTACCCACATTCAGCAAATCAAATACCGTGACACAGAAGTAAATAACTACATTTTTAAATAACTAAATGTTTAACATAGTAGAAGAAATTGCAACAATTATCAAATGATTTGTATAACAGTGTTAAATCTGGAGTACACTTAACTTTGTACCATATAAAATATCAAGCTGTACATTAAGAAACTAGAGTATCTGATCCTTCACAGTTAAATAAGAACAAGAAAGGCATTTTAAGAAAAATTCTTAATTATGATTCCAGTGTTTCTAATTGTTTCACTACTATCATTATAGAGAACTTGCTGAGAGTTGTTTCCTTGATCGTAATACTGACGAGAAACACTCCATCCTTCCCAAACATATGCCAGAATCTTGGCTGATCATTTTTTATCAAAGTTGCTATTCCTTTAATGGAGACCTGCATTCAGTGGTATTATGCATGTGAAATGCCCCAAGTTAAATATCTTGTGTAAAACTTGTATAAAAACATTAGTTTGGAGAAATTCTGTCAATTGGATCAGTGATCAGAATTGACATTAGAGAACTTATGTCCATAATACTTTAAAGCTTTTGAAATTAGGAGTTATTTCTAGTATTCTCTGAAATCTAATTTAATTGAATATAAGATAATAGTGTAGCAGACCCTTCTTACACAACTCATCTATATCTATAAAAGAGAGGTGGAGTGGGGATGAGAGTTTGTATGTGCTCTGGACAAACATTCAGTTCTGCACCAATCTGTCTCAAACTTGGCAGGTTACGTAAGTAGAAAAGCGTAGTAAGAAAAGCACTGTCATGGTCTCCAAAGGGTAGGGGCCGTTTTTGACCCCTTTTTGGGGGGGCAAAGAGGACACACTTCAATAACAAGCAGCAACTCCCTACTGAGCACGTGCAAACTGAGCAACTCCCTACTGAACGTGTGCAAACTGAGGCACCATATTCAAACCTCTGAGGAGCCATGTTTTATACATATAAATTCCAGATTTGCCCCAATGGCAACGGGCCCAAGGTACATGGAGCAGCCCACCCTGCCAAGTAAGGTTACCTACGATGTGGGAGGGGGTGGCAGGGGCTTAAGAAGGCCTGCAAACAGCTGCAGCCCAGTGCCCCTGTCAAGCCCTGGCTGCCTTTCCTCACAGCTGCCCTGCCCTTGGCCTAGAGCAGCGATGGTGGTTTGCCATGTATGCCAGAAGTGGCACGCAGAGTCTTCCTTCTGGGCACGCGCACCATCGTTGAAGTGGGCCTGCTCACCTGCCCGAAGTCCATGGCGGTCTCTCATACCTTTTCTGGAAGCACAGCTGCTCTGTGTTCTGGCTCTGGAGACACACGTGCATGCACGTGGAGGGTGGGGGGGTCATGCGTGCAAGCTCATGTGACCCCCACCCTCCTTGCCGCTCGCGCAGCCACATGCAGCACTGCCCCCACCCCGTGCGCATGCGCACATGTCTCCAAAGCCAAAACACAAGCAAGGGCAGGAGAGTGTGTGGGGTGGCCGGAGGGCTGCGCACTTGCGTGCAAACACATGGCGGTTGCAGGGGCATGTGGCTCCACACACGCGGACGCGTGTGCACCCAGACTTCTGGCACGCAGGGCAAAAAAAGGTTCGCCACCGCTAGCCCAGAGCCCAGCCTGCCCTTGGCCCAGAGACGACCTTGCTGGAGCAGAGATGTGGGAGGGGGTCCCAGGGGCTTCAGAAAGCCCACAAACGATGTGGGAGGGGGTGCCAGGGGCTTAAGAAGGCCCGCAAATGCTGTGACACAAATATACTTCTTTAAAAAAAAAACCCGAGCAAGGCCAGGTAATCAGCTAGTTATAAATATAGTACAGTATATAGATGCCATCTACATTTATTTTAGAAAATTTATATAGCAACCCATATTATGTATGAACTTTGGATGGCTAACAACAGTCAACAATAAAATAAAACCTCTTTCCAAAAGCAAAATAAAAAAATTATCCAATCATAATTTGGGTATACCTTCAACTTCTTCATCGTATTTTCTGTTCCAGCAAGTCAAAGTACATGTATCAATATTCAATGGTTCTTTCCTGCTGATCTCCTAAACTGATAATGGCATACATACAAAATAATGATTTATGAATGCTTCTACCTTCTGGCAAGTATGAAGGTCCCATTCTCCATCTCGTTCTGGAGTGCAGGAAAAGGCCGTTATTTCTGCAGCAGTGTAAATCTGTGATCCCTCACTCACTTCTCAATGTTCCAGAGTTAGAACTGAACCATTAAGATTGTGTTAGCAGCCTAATAAGCAAGACCTACTCTTTTTTTGACTGTAAGCATTGAGTGACATTCTGTTTGATTTTGCACACATGTATGAAATTGGTTGAAATGCAGATGCTGGTGATTCTAATTTTCAGCTTACTTTGCAAGCCTAGCTAAATATGTGAACCATCCACAATAAATGCTAAATATGGATAATAAAAACTAAAGAGTAATACTGGCTTAAAATGAATATTACATATATGGACATTTCCAAGCGTAGATGACAATATGAATATATGGGCCAAGATTCCTTTTGAAAGTTGCAAGTACAGTAATTTTATGTGTCTTTTGTTAATCTGCATTTTTATAACAGTATCATAATATCTTTATAGATGTGAATCCTTTTTCAAACCTTTACAAAACCAAAATAGGCTCTGTTTGCTATAATATTTTTTTTTTTTTGCAGTGAGGGCCTTGATGATTCTCCCCCTTCTACATACACACATGCAGACTGATCAGGAAATTCAGGCTTCCCTGTGCTAGTTTCCTATGCTTGGCTGCACTAAGAGGGAACTCCCTTGTGCAGATAATGTTCCCAACCCCCTTCTGTTTGCTGGCACTTGCATTCCAATTTCAGCTGTCCTTTGAATGCAGCATTAGAAATGCTATCTAATACTTTAATATGTAAAATTTTTGTGTTATAAGGTATTTTCTGTCAGGTATTTATTGTAGCAAAAATGAGGACATGTAATCTGACATAAATTTATTGTGGCAGTTCATAATAAATTTGTTGGTCATGAGGCCTGTAGGATTGACTTTTCAATTGCAGATGAGGATTTGTGATCAAGTCTGGGGTCTCTCAGTTAAATTAGTTTACAAGATATTGTAAGAATTGTGTTGGATGTAAGTAGATATTTAAATATAATGTTGGCCCTAATTATACCATGTTTGCCATGAATTGGTAAAGAGTATCCGGCTAGAATTCTTTCTACAATTCTTGCTGTTAGTATAGAGGATCCAGGGCAGCTTTCTGTTGCTTAATTATACCTTCCTCATTGTTGCATTTGAGGCTGCCTCTCGTAGCAATAGTTAGTGACAAAAGCAGTTCCTTAGATCAGTACTTAGTATAGTAGAATGTTCATAGATACTGTATAGGCACAATGTCTTACTAACTTTTCTGAACAGTGTTTGGGTAGATTGTTGCTACCATTTATTTTTATTTTATTATACTTCAGTTTGATTTATTAAGAATAATATTAATACTAATAAATTTGAAAAAAAAAACATAAGTTGGAATACTACATGATATGGATGTTTTGTAAATAGTAACTGCTACCATATATAGCAACTATTTCTGTGTGTGCCTATTCCATATGCTCTCAAGTTTTCAAATATTTTCAATAGTTTCCAAAGGATACTAAAACCTGCATAAATAATACACTATTAATGCTAATATAACCTGAGTGAATACTTATTCAAGTAGTCCTCGACTTAACAACCATTTGTTTAACAATGGTTCAAAATTATATCGGCCTTGGAAAAAGTGACTTATAATCTATAGTAATTTACAACCAGTTGGAACATCCTGTAGTTATATTATTGCAACTTGCAGCTCTTTTGCCAATTTCTAGGAAAAGTGCCCTTGGGGAAGCTGGATTTGCATAATGAACATGTGATTCAGTTAACACCATTGTAAAAATTGTTGTAAATTGGCTCCAAGTCAACTAATGATTGATTTGGAGCCAATTTACAATTTTTACAATGGTGTTAAGCGAATCACGTGATCATTAGGCAAACAAAAATTCCAGTCCCAATTGTGATCATAAGTCCATGGCTATCTGGATCTGGAGAGCAGAAGATCTTGTATTGATTTTGTTGTTCAACATTTTAAATCTAACATTGGGCTAATTTTGTAAACTTGTAAATTGGTGAGCCCCAGACTTTGACAGTATGGAAAAGAAGCAAGGTAAAGTACAAAATAGAGGTAATCTCTGAGTAATTGTTTAGACCTTCCTTTTTCATCTCTAGTAGTAATTTTACAGAATAAAAATTGATGTCACATCTCATCAACCTGGATAAATACCGTACTGTACAAAACACATATTTTTGCCTTAAATAATATTTTGATAATGTTTCTCAGAAAGCAATTTGGTGCTGCTTAGAGAAACATAAATGCAGTGGATATAGAAAGCCTTGTAAAAATGCCAGGTTTTTGAGATGTAAAAAAAAATCAGACCAAGATAAATCAGATCACTTCAGAATTCTTTCCATCTTTAATATAACATATAAGCTGCACAATTCAGTAAAAAACAAATCAAAACAATTTTTGGGGGTGGAATAACAATAAAAAAATAGAATAATGTGGCTGCATAAGCGTTTGCACACTTTTATGAGCAGAGGGGTGACGTTCGGAATTAACCAGTCACATTCAAACTTATGTTAAATAGTAGTACACACCTGCTATCAATTAAAATGACTCTGATCAAGCCCATATACAGCGCAGCTGTTCTAGTTGGCTTTCTCTAACATTTGCTCAGTTGCCTCTTACAGCAAAAGCCACGGTCTGCACAGAACTTAGAAAGAATCAAAGGGATTTTGTTGTTGGAAGATATCAATCAGGAAGAAGGGTACTAGAAATTTCCAAGACATTGGCTGTACCATCACATACAGTAAAGATGGTCATCAACAAGTGGAGAAAATATGATACAAAAGTGACATATGCAAGAACTGGATGTCGCTCCAATTTTGATTTAAAAAAGAAGAAAACTGGTCCGAGAGGCTGCCAAGAGACCTATAGCAACATTAAAAGAACTGCAGGAAGTTCTGACAAGTGCTAGTTGTGTACTACATGTGATAACAATCTCCCATATTATTCATGTATCTGGGCTGTGGGACTGTGTGGCAAGACTGAAGCCTTTTCTTATAAAGGCAAACATCTAAGCCCAGCTACATTTTGCAAAAATCTGCATCAAGTCTGATAAAAGAATGTTGGAAAATGTGTTATGGTTTGATGAAACCAAGGTTAAACTTTTTGGCCTTAATCCCAAAAGTATGTTTAGCACAAAAACAACATTGCACATAGCCGAAAGTACACCATATCTACAGAGAAGCATGGTGGTAAAAGATTAGAATGCTTTTGCAAGATAATGTGGACAAAGCATGATGTGCCATGCTGAAGACTACATGCTGTCATAAAATCAAAAGGTGATTCAATAAACTATTGGTTTAAGGGTGAGCATCTTTATGCAGCCACATTCTTCTGCTTTTTTTATTGTTATTTTCACCCCTAAAAGATTTCAGTTTGTTTTTCAATTGAATTCTGCAACTTATATGTTTTATTAAAGTCAGAAAGAAGTGATTTATCTTTGTCTGATTTTTTTACATGTCAAAACCTGGGTATTTTAACAGGTGTGTAGACTTTCTATATCTGCTGTAAACCAGAACAGACTCCATGCATTGTAAAAAATACATCTGCACAGGCAAAGCATCAGAATGTCAACACTTTGGTTTTCCTTTTATATTTTCTAGGTGACCTGTTAGATGTGTTTTAAAATAAAGCACTGAATTATGACCATCTCTGTTGAGCCTTCAATCCTACTGAAACTCTTTTGAAGCATCTTCACTTTTGTGACAGGTCTCTGACCCATTCCCAGTTATTTAACATCTGACCTTTTTATAATGCTGGCTCTTTTTTTAACCAACTGTACCCCCAAAGTATGGGCTCTTTCCTGTCCTTGATTTTTCTGGTTTTTAAATTGCCCGTTATATGTATTAACTGGTTCAGCTGGAAGTGGATTTGTGTGACTCTGAGTGTTTTCTTTTAGTGATGTTACAAATATATTTCTAGCATAGATCACGTATAAGAATACTACAACAAACTGCAGTAATCCACTTATAAGACATTTCTTCCAAAATGGAATAGCTAAACTTTATTGAGATTATTAGGTGAAGAAAGTATGCTTTTTAATTGTATTGGTAAAGCTCATTTTCCGGGGTCTCATTATCTGTAGTTTGTATACACATGATTGATAATTTGAAACTGTTACTGTATCCATGGATTTACCTAAATTGTGTTACTTAGTAGCAAACAGCTTTTTGCATATGCATAGAGAACTTTTTAAGGGTTGTCTTTGCGCAATGTATCTATGTGGTTCTTTTCTCATATGTAGGGAGAGATATAGTGATTTCTCAGTTATACTGTTGGATGCTAAGGATGGATATTATAGCTGCCCATGGATTACACATGCTCAGTCTAACTACAGCTGCTAGAAATGATCTGGGTAGCACTAAATGTCCAGTGGTGTGATTTAATAATATTATTAAACTTGTATGCCACCCAATTGTCAACTACTCTGGGTGACTCACAGTAAAGCAAAGGAAAAAAATGACAATAAAATCAATAAAATCTAAAAGGTAGCAAGTGCAATGAAATAAAGGGTCTCACTGTCTCTAGGCAAAGACCTGAACAACTGCAGAGTGGGGGCCATCTGGATCTTGTGTGGAACCTTGCTCCAGAGAGCAGATGCTACTATAGCAAAGATGTACTTCTAGAGTCACAACAGATGACATTGTTTAATTTGAAGCAACCCGGAGCATATCAACTCTGCAGGATGTGATAGGCTGGGTAAATTTTATGGCATAGAAGAGAATATTTGTATCCCAGGGTTGAAGTGTGCGATCCTTGGTGCTGTCTGAGCTTGATTGTTTTCTTGCAGATGTTTTATTGCCAAACTAGGTAACTTTATCAGTGCTACTAGAGAATGGGTTTGTGCTCATTTTATATATTAGCAGTTTGCCCTGTTAGTATTGGTGGAAGTGGTCTTGGTGGCCTTGACTGGACTGTTGTTTACTGTTTGTTTGTATGAGTTACTTAATAGTGGTATTGTTTGCTTCTTGATTGTCAAGAAGCAAGAAATGTCTGCAAGAAAACAAACAAGCTCAGAGAGCACGAAGGATTCCACAGATGTTATGGCAGTCTCTTTTAGTAAAATAAAGAGTTGCTTGGAGTAGAAAAGCCACTGTGAGCCTATGATGCGAGGAAGATAATTCTTTCCATCACCAGTCAAGTGAGCCAGTCTGAAAAAGGCCAGCTGCCAAGAGGAGACCACATGAAACCTAAAGACAAGGCTGACTCAGCAAGATCTATCATAACCAAGCAAGGAGAAGGAAAAACATGCAGGTACAATGCACAGTGGGAAGGAGGAAGGGAGGGGGAGGAAGAGCTTGTGGGAGGAAAAGGACAACCCTAAGCTCCAGAACCTAACGTCCCCTCCCCAGTTCTCATAGATTTGAGGATGCATAATTTGTGGTTTCATTATCTATGATTTAAGGTTGATTCTGTTATGGAAATCCTAAGAGTGTTTTCTTATGTGTAAGGGAGTGACCCTCTTAAGTAATAGTTTAAGCATTAATCCTAGGTAAATATATAGCACAAAGAGAAGAGTTTGCAAATGTGGTAACAATTGGACCCAGGAACATTTCACGGTGCTTCAGATCCCCATCCTTAGGCTGAAGAGATGATAAATGGAGCTAAAGCTCTGAACAGATGCTTTTAAGACCTTAAATCTTGTAAATCACTTTAGTGATGAGAACAGCTTATTGTTGGGGCTATTCAGCTTCTGTAAATCCACACGTACAGAACTCCAGAAGGAATCTAGTCTTTGGAAGAAAATACAGATTTTTTTTTTGTAGATCTTGACTTTTACTGTTTAAAAAAAAACATTCTGTCTGTATGTGAGGGGCGGGGATTAATTTCAAAGTAAAGCCTGAAAAATGTTAATTTTTAGAATTGTTCACTGGTCTTGTGTTCTTTTTAATTCCCTGAAAATGATAAATGAATTTGTTTGACTTATCTGTGGATAAAGCTAAAGAACTACAGTGGGATTAGGTTTGGATAAGAAATAAATACACTACTTTTAAGAAATATATTAACTAAGCTGCCACAATTGCAGCAACTCTAGGTGATGTACACTGAGACAGTGAATACAATAAAGACAGCAGGGTTAGCCATGCAGCCTTCTGAGGGAATGCTCTTCTACGAGGCAGTTGCACCCTCAGAGTCTAAGACCCCATAATAAGATGATATTGCTTTAATGATAGGACTGGCCTGTCAAATATTACTGGATGGATGGCTCTATCCAGGTCCTAAATGAAACCGTGATGGAGGCTTATACAAAGTAAAATAGATAAAAATACTGAATTTTACTGGTATGTAAAAAAACCTATGATATACTAGTAGTACCTGTTACACCTACAGAGATGGCAGAAAAACAAATGTTTCAAAGACAAATACTGTGGTTAATAACCATTGTCAGTTGATTACTAATATTTAAAAGTATTTTATCACACGATGAATAGGAACCAAATCTTATTTTCTATGGAAATGGGAATTATTTCCATTTCTGTTGTAATTTTTTTAAAATCAAATTTATGACATTCTTGAATTAAAGCAAATTGTAAAATGATTTTATAGTTACTGTGGTTTTTGAAATATTCAATATATTTCAGCTTGTTCTATAATAGGCAATTTAAATAAAACAGTGTTATTGATGGTTCCTATAATACTTGTATCTCTTTTAAAAAATTAAATGAGTGGAACATTGATTTGTAACCTTAGTAACTTTGCATAAGGCAGACTAACATTATTTTATGAATAAACTAATTTTTGTAGCATGGGAAAATGAACAACTGCTCCTCCAAAGAACTGTGATATGGACAGATAACTATACATTTTTGGAGGGGCTCAGCAGCTGGATCAAAGACATTTTTTATAATCAGTAAATGACTCTGGGCAGCAAAAAAAAATTAAAACAAAAAAAATAATACAAACATTAAAATATATCACAGTCCAGAACAAAGCATCTACAGGTACTCCTCGACTTACAAAAGTTCATTTAGTGACTATTCGAAGTTACAGCATCATTGAAAAAAGATACTTGTGACCATTTTTTTACACTTACGACTGTTGTGGCATCCTCCCCATAGTCATGTGATTTATTTTGGGTGCTTGTGAAACTGGTTCATATTTATGATGGTTGCAGTGCCCCGGGATCATGTGGTCACCTTTTGTGAACTTCTAGCAAGCAAAGTCAATAGGAAAGCCAGATTCACTGAACTAAATTTGTTTTTAGATATATATTTTTTATTTTTTTATTTTATTTTATTTTATACAATATCATCCATCAAACCACCTGTCAGACTGGGTTACAAATAATGTGTGCTATCATATTTCACATTTTCATTACATTTTCATCCATAATCATAGATTAATCTTACACAAATGATTACATATTCAACATTCTTTACATTTTCTATCCCTTTTTCATATTGATTCTCTAACCAACTATAAAATGTTTCCCATGTTTTATAATATTCTGTGTCATCTTTCTCTTTAATTGCCAGTGTTAACCCATTCATTTCTGTGCATTCTGAAATTTTCCTTATTATATCTTCAGTAGGTATCGTTTCACTATTCCAATTTTGTGCAAAAACACAGCCAAGTTCTTTAAGGACTTACAAAAAGCTGGCAGGATTGGAGCCATCCTGAACTCTGGTGGGAGATTGTACCATAAGGTGGGAACATCCTGCTAAAGCAGAAAAGGCCCATCATCTAGGCTTGCCACCTGGCATTCCTTAGCCAACAAGAAGCAAGCCAATCCTGTCTGACTGGATCATATGGGAAAAAATAATTGGAGAGAAAGAATTGCTCACATAACCCAGTCCCAAGCTATGAAGGGTTTTAAAGGGTATACTAGCACTTTGCATTGCACTCAGAAGCGTTTGAATTGCACCTGGAAACATATTTGGGGGCGGGGGGGTTACATGTGCTTCCTACCATAGAATGTCTATTAGTATTACATTTTTTTTTTCAGGTAGTTGGAAATTGTGTTTCAGTGATCTCTTGATCGGGGAAGAGAGGCGGGGTATAAATCAAAATAAATACATAAACATGGAGGCCTAATACTAGATGACTGGAGAAAGGCAAACCCTCTTATCTTCAAAGTAACAAAATAAGATTGATGTTGATACTGAGCAAATTTTTTAAAGAAATTAAGGAATCCGTGTTTAAGCATTTAGGAAAGACAAAAAACAGCATAGGTTTATTAAGAGCAAGTTATGCTAAAGCTGATCCAATAAACATGAACATCAAATTGGCCTGCAGGCCACAAACCACCCCATCTCCGTGAATGGGGAAAACGTCGTGAAACATCACGTGACGGCAAAGTGATGCAGCGGATTTGACAGCAGTGCAGTAGAATCTTCTATATATATAAAAGAGAGCTATGGGTTTGTATGTGCTCTATACAAAAATTCAGTTCTGCACCAATTTGCCCAAAATTTCACACAAACCTTTGTTAGGCTTGCGAAATCAGCACTGGGGGGGGGGGGGAATCCCAAAATTTCGGCTAAAAAAAGAGGGCAAAAGGGACTCCCCCACTTTTAAATGCCAAGCTCAGCTCTACTGAGGCCTGAGGCTCTCCAACCAATAGGAGCAACGTATGCAAATTGGCATTATGAAGAGGAGGGGGATAAAGAGAACCCGAGCAAGGC
>JANHGC010003139.1:10863-23569 GCA_027560395.1 Boaedon fuliginosus | reverse complement strand
CCAGCCAGCACAGCTGGCTGGAGAATTCTGGGAGTTGAAGTCCCCAAGTCTTAAAGTTGCCAAGTTTGGGGACCTCTGCACTAGACCAAACTGGCTCTATTTTTTTTTTAATAGATACATGGAGGTCACGGGTAGACAACATATATACAATTATTTAGCCTTGTAGCTTCATCTCTGCTGGAGAACATATGGAAAGAGTACAGGGTAAAGAAAAGCAGTGAGGACCTAGTTTACCACTCATGTTCAAGATTTTCTATTTCTATAATTCCTGATCACTAATCATCATTGCAATAATTAACATAGTAGTAAGCAGGTGTGTGTGTGTGAGATATGTATTTGTGTGTGTGTGTGTCTTCATTCAACCATGCTAAAATACATTGCATGTAGTGGAGTTCAGGTAAGTAAAAACCTATTTTTATAATGTTAGGTAATATTGTTATCCGAGTAGAATATGGGGCTATTTAAAACGGATTGGCCAGGTTCAAACAATGGCAACGTTCTTTGCCAGATTGGGGGCATGTCTTTGTACAGTACTTTTCCTAATGTTATTTAATTAAGGAGTGCTCTACCTACCTTCTTCATGCTAAGAAAAGACACATTTTGCTTACTAGCAAAGAAACAATGCTTTAACAAAGTGAAGATAGTTTAAAAACGCTTTCATGGATAAAATAAATGTATGTACTTCCCTTCAATTGCTGCCTTTTTCATTCTTTATCTTATAACTATTTTCGTTATCAAAACAGTAACACGTTTGAACTTCTATAGATGGAAGAATTACACTGTGAAGGAAGCAATACATGGGTTTTCTCTTAAAGAGATGTTTTATTCTCTAACTGGAAGTTCTTTTAACTTCCTGCTTGGAACTCAGGCTACTTATTGTACCTTTGAGATGCTAAACCTGTTTTTTTCATGTGCTGGAAAGAATACTGTTTGACTTTCTTGAAAGACATTTACGTATTTCAGACTTATTGATTTTAATTTAACATTGCAACTAGAAAGCACTGTGTATTTTCAAGCATTTTAAATTCCAAAGGTGCTTTTCCAAAAGGCAACTGGGCTTTGCGTTCCCCCCCCTTTAAAACGTTTCTCCTCTCATCCAAAAAGCTTCTTCAGTTCTGACTCAATGTGGAGAATGGAAGGACTTCTATTCTTCCCCCAGTCATCTGAATATAAAGCCTCCCATCCCCCACCATTCAATCAGAATTGAAGAGGCTTCTTACAGTAGATGAGAACAGAAACGTTTTCAAGGGGGTGGGGGGAGCCAAGAAAGTCCAGGTGCCTTTTTGGAAAAGACCTTCGGGACAATCATGATCTGGATGATTGAGAATCTCCATAGACATCAAGAATTTTGAATGTCTGTAGTAATACAGAAGACCAATACTTCATATAGCTGAAAATGTGTGATTGTATTCCACAAAATATCTCTGTCTGTCTGTCTATCTACCATATCTATCTATTCATCCATCCATCTATCTATGATCTATCATTTATTTATTTATTTATTTGTTTATTTATTTATTTATTTATTTATTTGTATTTATATCCCGCCTCATTTCCCCAGTCAAGGGGAACTCTAGGCGGCTTACAATAAGAAACAATTCAATATAATACCATAAAGTGAATTAAAAACATTTCTAATACAATACAATCTCTCACTTATCTATCTAGAAGCCTGGCACTCAGACAAATTGGCCATCAATAAAGACATAGATATAAACAACATCTACACACTATGCAAAAGAGTCAATCAATAAACAAAAAGGAAGCAGAAAGACTACAATACCGGTACTTCCCCACCAGCAATCAACACCCAAATGAGAATAGATTAATATCATTAACATCAAACCAACATAAAGAAGTGAACCCAAGTGAACCCAATCAAAGATCTGCCAAACAAGCTAACAGCCTAACCAAAGAACTTCCAAGCCCACTCCCATCAACACTGACAGGAAAGGCACTAGATTAGAATATATAGATTGAGAGCAAATATAGATTGAGAGCAAACCCCATTCCCTATTAGCACTGATGATGTTATTTAGTTTGGGTAATGAAATGTCTTCAAGAAAACAACTAAGCATCAAGGACCCCTCCTGTATCTTTTCTTTCTCTCTTTCTCTCTCTCTCACCCTCCCTCTCGTTCTCTTCTATCTATCTATCTATCTATCTATCTATCTATCTATCTATCTATCTATCTATCTATCTATCTATATCATCCATCATCTTTATACATGTTCAACAACACCTTTATTAACTTGCTGGTCCAAGTAAACGTAGCTGCATTTCAGTAGAAATGCCATTTCCACATTTCTAAATGTAGTGACATATAATATAAAGGCTGTTGTTCAACCATTTTTTTGCAAATTAAAAAAAGAACACAATCCATTCAATTCTGATACAGAAATTCCCTGACTGGCAGCAAAAATAACCTTGTTTATGACTACCATCCAATCAAAACGAAGCTTTTTTTAAAGTCCCGTTGACTTAAACAGGAGGGATTAGTAAACCTGCATTTTCTGTTGAATCTGACTTAGAGGCTTAATTCCTGCTGTACTGTGTCTTTTTCTAAGTCTGGAATATTTATAAGAAAATGCAGTCGGAATCAGAGAAATGGAAATTTCCACATCAAAGCATTTGGTAAATTAAGACTTAGTTGGGGTACTGAATTCTTCATGTTAGGAAAAAGGCAGATAGCCTTGGGTCTACATCTCAGGAGTTTTGTTTTTCTGCATAGAACACTGGTTTAGTTTTTTTTCCTGATGTTGTGGAACAAACATGATCCAAACTGTTTTTTCCTTGTCTGTAAGCCACTGGTTAATTTAATTATTGCAGCAATTAAATTATCTGTTATGCAATCTGGTTTATTTGGTATTATCATTTGTTTCTTTAGGTTGAATTAAACTCTGTGCTTTCCTTGGTAACCAAAGAACTGTGAATGATAAAATGATTAGGGATCTGAGGCTAACTGGTTGTGAAAAACTATTTGCAGTCCAGATATGATCTCCAAAATAAAATTACCATATATGGGCTACAAAATTCTGAATGACCACTGATGATAATGATAACAGAACACTAGTTTTGTAAAGTTTTCATCTGGATTTTTGCAGCTCAGATATGATAAACCTGCAATCAAATTATTACAGTAAACAGAGTTAATATTACTTCAAGAAAATGCATATAAATAAGCATATAATGTATTAAGGTTTGTTAAACTGAAGTACATCCATTTTATTGTTACATTAACAACAACAATCAATTTCCTTTTAATAAACTTGTGTAGGGTATGCTTTAATTCAGGTTTTCAAGTTCCATCCCACTAATATTCCAATAAAAGAAGTATTTCTGGATGCTGACAATAAAGACAACAGGTTTTTTTAGAGATCTAATATTCTAACCCTTGTTTAATATCTGAATCCACAAACTCTTTATGAACAGCACGTTGAAAGAGTGCTTTTAAAAAAAGATGGCATTTTTGGTGAATCAATTTGGGGAAGAGAAGGTTGCAATGTAGCTTATCCCTGTTAGCATTCTTGCTCATTTCTCTCCACACAAATACATCACAGCTGCAATAATTTTATATGCAGGGAAACTTCATGAGGATCACTGAAGTTTTTCCATATCAAAGTCCTTCCTGTAAAGACCTACTTAAGGTAAGTTGTATGTCAAACAAGTTGCTTCAAACCTCCACGCAGATCATCCTTAGTGACATCCTTGTGTTTCAACTATTTTTCCCCTTCTAAGAATAACACGGAAGTCTTGAAAAGCATTATTCTTAAGAGGCCTAAATCAAGCTAGATGATAAAAGTTTAGGGTAATCAAACAGAAAAATACTAAGCAAATCCCATTGCTATTAATACATCAGACTTCCTGCCTGGAAAAACTGTAAGAACACTGAAGGAAGCAGAATGTCCTTATTTTAATAAGAACTGTGCAAAAACTCTATACTGTAAGGCACATAATACAAGTTTTTCAAAGCTTAGCCCATCTCAGGTTTGCCATCAGTATTTTAGAAATCTTTCTCAACCTAGAATCCTTCTCTTTACCTATTTTATTAATTGCTCTGGTCCATCTTATCCTATTGTCTCTGGGAAAAGACTCTGATCAGATTTTAAAGACCATACATGTAGTCCTTGACTTACGACCCCAATTGAGCCCAAATTTTCCATTGCTAAGCAAGACAGTTGTTAAGTGAATTTTGCCCCATTTTACAGCCCTTCTTGCCACAGCTGTTAAGTGAATCTCTGCAGTTGTTAAGTTGCTTCTCAGAAAATTGCAAAAAGTGATCACATGATCCCGGGACACTGCAACTGTCATAAATACATGCCAGTTCCTAAGCATCTGAATTTTGATCACATGACTCTGGGGATGTTGCAATGGTCTTAAATGTGAAAAATGGTCATAAGTTACTTTTTTCAGTGCCATCGTAACTTTGAATGGTAACTAAATGAATGGTTGTAAGCCAAGGACTACCTGAAGAACCACAGCACCAACCATCATTAAGTTCATAAAAATCAGACTGCCTACCAAAAATAACCAGATCAGAATAATTCCTCCACAATCATTAGAATATCATATTATTTGCTAATATTGCCTTCCTGGATACCACATAACCATGATTCTCTCGAATCACCAGATTCTTTCATCATCTGGTGATTATGAATGAATATGGAATGAATACGGAAAAGACTGTAACTCCTTGGAAGAATGGTGAGATACAAATAACCAAGAAAATCCTCCAAAGGAATCATCTCTGGTCTGGTGCTCTCTAAAATTTTAAGATGTAACTCCCATAATCCCCCAAACACCATAGACATGGAACAATAATTATAATAGCTGGTTTTCACATATCCAAAATGTTATATTACACATTGCTTATTTCTTTACACTAAGTCTTGCTAAGGTATTTTTGTGCTTACTCTTACTTGTCTTTCTCAGGCTTTCATAGTCCATATAAGATGGTAAATTAACAGTAGACATAATTTTGATGTATCATTATTATTATACTATACTGTATGATAAAGATGCATAAAGCTTTACAACTGCCTAAGGCAAGTATTACCTTAATATGATTTATTTCTGTGGCCAGCCCATGCCCGCCTGCCTCTTATAGAAGACACAATAGGCCTATCATGACAGGCAATATATTAAGCATGCTCAGACTTGTAGGCCCTTAGGGAATCTGTATCTTAGCCTTCAACTCTATATTCTTGGCCAAATCTGGGGAAAAGTAGGTATGACCTTTCAAAACTATTCTGGAATAGATGTATAGAGATGTGTAGAGTCTTTTGAAACCTAGCCTGGGCTTGGGACAGAAGACTAATAAAAGACGGAAGACCGCTTCTGAAGCAATCTTTACCTGACCCCAGGTGGGATTAACATGTGTAAATCAGGGCACACTTTTGCTTGCAAAGTCAAAATTCAGGCAAACTTGAAAAGAGACAGATAATTATATAATATCCTTACGTTGGTTAACCGTCACCCTCCTCCCTTCTGCCCCCTCCACCCAAAAAACAACCTCTGCAAAGAACAACTGCTTTGCATTTGGAGTAAGAAATATGGCTGAGCAACCTTCTCAACCATGAGTTCTTAAAATATGTAGAGGCTAGAGCTCTAAAACAAAAGGCAAGCTGGATAGGAAGTCTGGGAGCTTTAGTCTACTCTTAACACAACTGGAGGGCTCAGTGAGAAGTAGGTTTTGGTGGTGAACTGGTTGTAGCCAACTAAAATGCTATACAAAGGACAATATGTGTAACATAATGTGAATGGTTAGAGATAGAGATTCTTTGATGAGAGACTCTTCCCTATAGACATTAGAAGAAAACAAAACTAACATTTGGTTGACTCAGCCTTCCATCCTTGCGAGGTCAATAAAATGAGGACCCAGATTGTTAGAGGCAATAGGCTGACTCTAAACCACTTAGAGAAAGCTGTAAAGCACTGTGAAGGGGTATATGAAGGTGTGCCGACCCTCTAGAACCAGCTCCCCCCCCTCCCCGAGATTAGGACCACCCCCACCTTGTTGGCCTTCCGAAAAGCCACGAAGACCTGGCTTTGTCGGCGGGCCTGGAGTTGATTACCTCCCCCTGTTGAATGTGGTTGATTGTGTAAATAATTTTAAATTGTACTGTTTTATATTTTTAATTGTTGTTAGCCACCTCGAGTTCCCTTTGACCGGGGAATGAGGCGGGGTATAAATCAGCTCTTCCTATTTCTTAAGATTACTTTCATAGCCCATTACATCTGGTGGGCTACATACAGCCTTTTTTACTGTAGGACCTGCCCTTTGGACTATTCTCCCTCTAGATATCAGATTGGTCCTGACTTCAGTTGGCATTTGGATCATATTTATGATGGTCGCAAGGTCCCAGGTCATGTGATTACCTTTTGGGACCTTCTGACAAGCAAAGTCAATGGGGAAATCAAATTCACTTAACCATGTTGCTAACTTAACAACTGCAGTGTTATTAAGCGCAGTTATCAAGTCAGCAACACTGTTGTGACACGAACCTGGCTTTGCTTGTCTGAAGGTCACCAGAGGGGGGATCTCATGACCCTGGGGATGCTGCAACTGTCATAAACGAGAGTCCGTTGTCAAGCATCCAAATGTAATTCACATGACCCTTGGGGATGCTCGCAATGGTGGTAAGTATGTGAAATACGGCCCTGAGACACTTTTTTTAGTGCCATTGTCACTGTGGGACAAAAGATAAAATGGAGCAAAGCTCACTTAACAATTGTCTTGCATTACAAGCCATGGTGGTGCAGTGGTTAGAATGCAGTATTGCAGGCTAATTCAGCTTATTGCCAGGAGTTCAATCCTCACTGGCTCAAGGTTGACTCATTCTTCCAAGGTTGGTAAAATGAGGACCCAGTTTATTGGGGGCAATATGATGACCTTTAGAGAGTCCTGTAAACTAAAGCACTATGAAGTGGTATATAAGTCTATTTGCACTGGCCCCCAGTAGCCTTCCAGGTTCAATTTAAGGTGCTGGTCATTACCTTTAAAGCCCTACATGGCATTGGACCTCTTATTTCCAAGACCGCTTTTGCCACCATTTGCCTCCCAGCGCCCTGTAAGGTCTTACAGAGTTGGCCTCCTCCGAATACCATCGGTCAGACAGTGTCAGCTGGTGATTTCATGGAGGAGGGCCTTCTCCGTGCCGGGCCCAGCCCTCTGGAACAATCTTCCACCAGAGCTGCAGAGTGTCTTGGACCTACGAATCTTCCGGCGTGCATTAAAGACCTGGCTCTTCCAGCGGGCCAGTTCAAATTAACCCACCAAAAAGTTTTTAGTAATTTTAACGGGATTTTAAATTGTTTTACACTTGTTATGTATTGTTTTTATTCATGTTGTGAGCCGCCCGGAGTCCCGCGGGATTGGGTGGCCTACAAATTAAAAAAAATTAAATTAAATTAAATTATTTCTGTTGCTGCGACCAGCTTTACGACTGTCATGACACAGTCCACTGTTTTTGGATCAACTCACTGTTGATCCATTGGTTACAACTAATTAAGGAGAGAAGCAACCTAGAAATAAAGAGAAATTTCCTGACAGAACAATTAACCACTGGAATGATTTGCCTCCAGAAGTTGTGGGTGCTCCAACATTGGATGTTTTAACAAGAGATTGGACAGCCATTTGTTTGAAATGGTATAGGTCAGTGGTGGCGAACCTTTTCGTGTTTGCATGCCGAAAGTGCGTGCACGTGCGTGGCCACCCCATCCGCATGCAATCTTCCCAGAGCCGAAAAACTGCTGATAGGCACTGCCACGCCAATCAGCTATGCTTCGGAAGAGGGAAGAAAGGTAATTATAGCACCAGGGCAGGTGGGAGGGCATTTTTCGAAGCCCAACTCGCAGGAGGCATATGCACATGTGTGTGGGGCAACAGCTCGCATGCCTACAGGGAGGCCTCTGCATTCCACCTCGGGCACACATGCCATAGGTTCTCCACCACAGGTATAGGTTTTCCTGTTTGTACAAGGCATTGAAGTAGAAGATCTCCAAAATCCCTTCCAAGTCTGTTATTCTGTTAGTGTAGCTCAGTGGCAGATTTTCACCATTTTCTATATTGACAGGAATTCACATATCTCAATAAAGGAGAATATTTGTAGTTCAGGGTAGAAATGAGGGGTCCTTGGTGCGCTCTGAGCTTGGTTGTTTTCTTGCAGACGTTTTCTTACCCAAATTAGGTACCGTCATCAGTACTAGCAGAGAGCTCAGAGAGCAAATTCCTGCCATTATATTCTGAGAGACTACCAGAGGCTTGTCTAAATCATATGCACTTTCAATAGTTGGAAGTGAGGGAAGGGGGGAAAAGAAATAAAGAAACAGAACTGATTTACAGCTTCCCCCAACCTGCATAAGATACATAATAAAGTTATAGTATCACTTTTTAGTTATGCCAAGTAATAACTGCTAGCCATTGCTATAACAATAAGCCATTTAATTGTCAAAACCCAAGCTCCAAATTTCCTTCTTTTTCCTCTTTCACGCAGATTAGTTAATTCATTAATATGTGCACATTGGGATGTATAAATTGAACTAGTATCTTGCATAAATTGCTCTCCAAAGTCCATTTCCTCGAAAAGTCTGTAGACGTTCTTTTAACGGTTAATACAACAAAAGAAGAAAATAACTGGAGAATTCCCAATTAGAAAGAAATCATAAATTTTAATTAAATTAATATTCAATATTACTGAGTATTTCAAGTGCTGCTCTTGGCCTGTGCACCTTTTAGAGTTCCCCAAATAGGTAGCACAATCCAACTTGCTGTCTTCGTATCTGTCTTGTAAATTAGAAGACAGTGGAATAGAAACGGCAGAAATGTCAAGTACTGAAAGACCCAAGTAGTGCTAAGGCTAGCTGTGAGAAAGATAAACAAGTGGGCCTCTGCTGAGGCAAGTGTAAAATAAAACTGCAAGTGCATGAAAGCATGGAGTCTTAGCAGGCCTATCTCAGGTGCTGCAGCTATTCTACAGTGCTATGGCTGGTTTTATACTTTACTGACAAACAGGAAAGAGAAGCAAAGGTAGTGAGTATGGTAGATATGTTAATTGACCTGCATTGTTCTTCCTGCCAAGTAAATCACTCTTGTTTTGAAAGTAATTGCTTAATATCCATCATACTATTTTCACACTGCTCAAGGGTCCAGTGCTTCCCAAATTTTTTCCTTCATTACCCAAAACTACTTATCAGAAAATTCTTATCTACTGTAAATATAATAATAATAATAATTTATTAGATTTGTATCCCGCCTCTCTTCACCCAAAAGGGGAACTAGATACGGCTAAACAATACATTAAAAAACAATACATTAAAAAAATATTCCTGTTGTGATTGGGTAATGAGTTTGTGGGTCTTCTTTCCAGAGGGAAAAAAACACTTTTATACAATTTTGGGTGATTTATCCATCTTTGGAAAACATTGCTTTAGTCTCAGCCACTTAGATGATTTGCTACATTATTTGAAATTGTTGAATTGTTTTGCTACCTAAATAATTTTACTATCAGCTGAGTTTCCTTCCTCCCACAAATGTTTCAGTTAATCTGATGAGTTATGAATCTAGAATATGATCAGTTTTGGATTTCTAAACAAATGTACTTGTTAGGAATGGATAAGTGTCCTAACTGGTTCGGTCAGGAAAAGATAAGCCAAAGTATGCTGGTTACTGTATCTTATGAATTGTATTGCTTTAAGACTATTTGGTTTATGAGAAGCCATAGTTAGCTAATTACAGAGTATAGTAATTGTAGAGTTACCTGAATGGATAATTCAGGTGACTGCATTGTAAATAAGAATAAGCCATTAACTTTGTTACTCTGTGGGTTGGTGGTTGTGGTTTGTTGTTGCTGGTTGGAATTTGCTACTGTTTGATACTCTTTGGACGGATCGTGTTTTGCTAACAGGACTGTGTTTGTCCCTGAACTTCATTTGCTGATTCTACTCAACTTAGTGCATCTGAACCTGGACTGTAATGTTGGAATTGCTTTTTGCATTGTGGCTTTATCATCTGCGAAATACAGTTTGACTGTAGTTTTACCGACTTGCTGTGTGATTATTGTTTCCTGGACTTACCGCTAGTAACTGGGGCTCTTATAGCTGCGTTGTTTCTGGCTCTGCTATTTCACCCTTGCAACACAAGGCGTTACAACATTAACAGTACTGTTGGTTTAGTAAATAGAATGAGAAAACATGGATAATTTCAAATGCTAGTTAATACATGGCTTCTATGCATATGTAAAATGCACAGGCCATTATAAATACTAAAGATATGTACTGTTAAAAATACTTCAAGGGTTCCAATCCACAGCAGTGATTTAGAGGGATCTCCTAATAGGTTGCCTGTAGGAACATATACATGATTAAACCAATATATCCATGCTGCTCTTTCATATTAGAAATGACATTGCTGTTGCTTCTGGGGACAGGAGATATACAGTACATGAACCATGACAGCATGGGAATTACCCTATCTTTACAAGCACAGTTTTTATTTGATACAGAAAAGTCATCCCAATAATGTTTCTGGATCTTTCATGCTGAAGTGTTTAAGATCAGTTTGCTGAGATGATTAGATTAGCTGAATCTGATCTTCATAGGAAGTGTGGCTATGTTCAGCAGCAGCAATTTTTATGCAAAATATGTATAGTCTTTTTTTTAACCAATTTTATTAAATTTAAAAGAAAGATAAAATACAAAATTAAACAAAATTAGAAAGATCAAAGGATGAAAAAGTTAAAAAGTGGCAAGAAAAAAAGGGAAGGAGTATAAAATGATTTCCGAGTTTACAGTGGAAATAAAAATATATAATAAAATACTTCTAATTTAGAGTCAAAGTATTTTATTATATATTTTTATCTGTACTGAAGAAAGTTGGAAATCACTTTTTGTTTTAATTTAAAGAAAAACATACAGTATAAACAATATATAAATTAAACAATCCAAAAAACATTAAAATTATATTAAAAATATCTACTCTTAGCAAAATAAATATAGCTTAGTCACTTTCATTGGCTATACTGCTTTGACTGATTTGGATTTATATTGACAGCTTGATCATCATTAAATAAAATCAACAAAGGCCACATTGCTTGCCTGATATGTAATCTTTAAATTACAGATGTAATCCAAAACACTATTTATTTGTTTATGTAATAAAGCAGTGTTTTTGTTTCACATCACAGATTGATTAAAAATTTCATTATAATTTGCCTACCTGTTGTGAGTAGATAGCCAGTTTATGCACAGTCAAAACTCTTTTGTTTTGTTCTTAATTAATAGCAGTGCTACCTTGATAGCAAATGTAAGTGCTATTGGAATAGTCACTTTTGCATTTTCTGAAATCTCTGTATTTTAAACATTTATATACTGCTGCCATTTGTTTGGGTTTTTTTTAAGGAAGGACAATTTGAGACCATGCAGAAGCCAAATCTTGAGATATATAATATTTTATATTGGAATTTAAGTTTCCGTAATTGAAATAGATGTTTTGCTTAGTTCAAGAGCTTTTCTTGAGGGACAATGAATGCCATTTGAAAATAAGACAATTTCAAATGATTCTATGCTCTGAAGTTTATAGCTTCCTTGTAGAAAACTCCCAAGGATATAGCCAAGAATTACTGGTAAGCTGAATTCAAGGGTGTTGTCTCCCTCTGTAGGTTAAACAGGCTTTTTAAACGCCTTAAGCAGACTAAAATGTGATTTTGGTATTGCTGACCTTAGTGGAGAGGCAGAACTTAGGCATATATACAGCTTCAATTACATAGCTGCTAAATTTTGCAAACCTGAAACATAGCTGTGGCATCTGTGTGCGTCAGTGCCTTGTTTTGCTTTTGTCCTTTAATGCAACTGTTACTCTCCCATCCAGCAAATCTTAGTTCAGGCTATTTGCACAATCCTAATGAAACACTGTTTGTCAAGTAAAAAAATGTTCATACTATCTGTGCATGTTGTGTAGGTTGCTGGGTGAATATTTAAATTCGGGGGGAGGGGAGAAATGGGAGGCTTTCAGTTGGATTTTCAAAATATTGGTTCACATCTTGAAAATAATGATAGTTTCTATATACATTCCTATTCTGCTCTTTATGTAAAACCCAGATCAGTTGTTGATTTATCTACCAATATAGTGAGTAGTGTCGTGTCAACATAACCACAGCTGGGACTGGAACCTGAGTCACTGAGTTGTGCCCAGTTCTGCAACCATTTTTGCTGTGATCATTAAGCAAAACATGTGGTTGTTAACTGAATCTGGCTCCCTTCAATTACTGTCCTTGTCAGAAGTTTTCTGGGAAGGTGGCAGATGTCAAGTTATTTGACTCTGGGATGCTGCAACCATTGTAAATACATGGGCCAGTTGCCAAGTGCCCAAATTTTGATCATTTGACCATGGGAATGCTGCAAGGGTTATAAGTATAAGGACTAGTGAAAAACCACTTTGTTCAGCACTATCATAATTTCAAATAGTCATTAAACAAATGGTTGTAAGCTGAAGACCAAAACCTGTCAGTTTCTAACCTTTTGTCAACAAGTTCAAGAGAAATTTTGTTAAATGCTTCAGGGTACATTAATGGCATTGTTACAGTTACAGGTCCTACCATGTTTCCCCCAAAATAAGACCCTGTCTTAATATCTTTTTTGCCACCAAAAAAGGCACCAGGTCTTATTTTCAGGGGATGTCATCCACTGACTAACCTATTAGTTAGGGGCA